>VICI01002720.1:0-15540 GCA_019593645.1 Akabosia matsudoensis
GTATTTATTTTGACCTAAGGTTGCTTTATAAATCATTATTACAAATAAATAAATATTGTAGTCGCCGACAGGTAGCCTTGAATGATATGATTGTGAATAATCTGTAGGTATATTTAGGTATTTACGTTCTATACTTTTATAATTCCATTTTTGACAAATCGTTAGGAATACAATTTCATACGTCGCTGCTCAAGAATAACCCTTCGAGAATCGAATCCCCAGTCTGAATTAATTCATAGGGTGCAGTGCATCGATATTTAGGTTTGTAAAAGCATGCATTGCTATAGTAAAACATTCATTTCCCTAACGCAACAGATTTTTTCTCCCTGACTTTATCATGGGTAAGGAGGATTAATGCATTACTCACGACTGCCCGACGTATGAGAATGCATCACTAGAAAAACCATTTTACTGGAGATACCAACTCTAGATAGCAGTTCCATCAAGTATTACCTTAAAGCTGTGGGGGAAAATGGGAATCCTAGGATCAACTCAACTGCAGGCATGAACAATAAAGGCAGCTTAGGCTGCACAATATTTTTGGCTTCACCTGTCACTAGTATTACAATATTAGGCATATCTTAGTTAAGAAATTATCGGACCTTTGAATGATGGTGTTAAGGAGCCACTGGAACGTCTTAGAGGCCATGAACAGAACTATTATACAAGCTTGAAAAAAATCCATATCTGTAGGTTCAATAGTGGACATGGCGTGTATATCTTCCCCTAGCATTACGCAAGTTTCAAGCATACCATCATGGAAGCTAAAATCCAGACGATACTTGGACGTAATCAAGCGAAAGGCGCCATTCAAACGGTTGACATTTCGCTTCCGGTGATTTACGGTTAATAAGAGCTGGAACAATGAACTGCAAAAACCTGTCTGCAGATGATAGCGAGACAGAAAACAAAATAGCTTAAGCTGGTATCTGTTCTCGATTTGTTTACACGTGTATTCTCTTTGTCTCCCTACAACGCTGTAAACAATCAAAGTTGGCCACCAGGTAGAGATTACCGACATTATCTCAGAAGCTATATAAAATACATAAATTAGTTTCGAATAACTCACTGTACAATTTAATAAGTTTTATTATCAACATTATTTTATTATAGACTTTCGAAATTTCAATTTCTAAAAATATACAACTTTCGAGTAGGTACTTTGACGGCCACAGATTTTTTCAAATTTTGTATTTTCTTAAAATTGCAATATCATGTTTTGCAGAATACGAATAATCTCAAAGAAAATTATTAACCAGATTTTATTTTCACAGCTACCTAGCGTTTTAAAACTCTTATTCTGTTACAACTAGTATTTTATAAACGACTGACATCTCTGAGAAGCCACTACGAGGTTCTTTTTGATGTTTTTTTAACGAATTGTATTTTAACTATTGATGGACTTAAAGATATGATTGTGCTATTTTGCTGACATCGGGATCGGGAAACTTCTCATGACAACCATTGTAAAGGGGTATCTTTGAAACAAGGAAGGCTGAGTTATATCCTTAACTGTGCTGCTGACAACAGATTAGTCATCCTTACTTGGTACGCTAACGATGATGAACAGATTGGTTTCATTCCAGTTGTCTAAGTTTTTTGGATGGCGCAATCACCGAGCTGTGTGTTAACAGAAAGTTCGTTGCTACATAACTAGCTTATTATAGCTCATAAACTTCAAAATCGCTGTATCAAATAGACACGAAATATTTCCTGAAAAAAATACCTAGTACTAAGCATTATGACAGATTAGTAAAGCTTGAAATTGGGAACTTGGCATGTTCGTGATTTTTTGAGTTTGGCAATCATTTACTTAATTTTTTGAAAGAAAAAAAAAATAGAAGACTATGATATTGATGGGAAGTCCTGTTTACAAGTACTAATTGCAAACATGTCTACTACTGATATCCATTTGCACCACCTCCCTTCCCGTGAAGCTCTTGAAGCTACAATGAGAAAAAATGTTCTTTTAGATGCATAAGGAAACTTAAAATGTTTATCTTAAATGATTATATTTGAAAATATACCTCTGCCTCTGAGTCAGCAGAGTCTGCGTCGGATGGAACAGGAGACACTGCTCGAGACGATTGTGGTGAAGGTGGTTCGGAAATGGGCCGTGGATATGACATCCTTCCAGCTCCGCCAGTCTGTTCATCCTCGACATCAGAGTAAACAATTCGCAAAGCCTTCATTCGAGACTGCCTGTAGTACTGTTCAAAACAAAATAGCATACGAACTAATAAACTGAAAACCGATTATTTCACTAAAATTTGTAGCATCGTATCTATAAAACGCTTACCACGCCCAAGTTACGCCAATCTAACAAATCTGACAAACGTTCTGTTCGGTTACGTTGAATGATACGTTGACGGCGATTGAGCATACAGAAGTCATACATATTCCTAGCGAGTTGTGTGACGCTGTCCTCGAGCCCAATGTTTCGCCTGTCCACAATATAAATTCCGTAACTCTGTGGGTCAGCAACGTGCTCAGACATGAAACAGCCAAAACCTGAAATATTATGACAATTATTGTGTAAGCTCTCCGGAAACGAGCGTTTACTATTTTGTTAAGATATTTGAGTTTTTCGAACCAGAAAGGTTAGTGGTGATGGATGGGATTCCCATTACAGTACATTCGGCCGGGGTGTATC
The DNA here is from genome assembly GCA_019593645.1 of Akabosia matsudoensis. NCBI lineage: Eukaryota > Metazoa > Arthropoda > Collembola > Entomobryomorpha > Paronellidae > Akabosia > Akabosia matsudoensis. Next base: position 2,654 of record VICI01002720.1, read on the forward strand.
CCCACGGTTCATAGTAACTCGGAAAGACGCCTAAGTGACAACCTCGAACAAACTCTTCGTAGTCCAGTCCAAAGAGAGGGTTGGTAGACGATAAAAATTCAGGATGGAAGATCACTTTCACTCTGTCATGGACGCTATTGAACAAGTTGCAACGTCTGAGTGCAGTCAGTACAGGATCTTTCCAGTCTTCAACGACGTTGTGAGTCGTAATGGGCGGAAGAGTGGATCGTTGCAAAGAGTAAATACAGCGCTTGATTTTGACCATATCCTCCTTGAGCAAGATTTCTTCATTTGTTGGCAATCGACCACTCAAGCAGACGTCGTACATCCGCCTTCCAATATCCTGTTGAATACCTTGAATCGTTTCACGCAAGCTTTTCGTTAGTGCTTGACCTCTCAAGCTCTCAACATTGAAGTTGGCCGTTTTGCATGGGAAGATGAGGAAAGCGACCACAGTTTTATCGCTTCCACTGGACTTGAGATAATGATTGAGTCGGGCCAAGCTTTCGATGAAAATATCAGCGCCTTTGTTTCCAAACTCATAACGACCGGCAATGAAAAAGTATAGGGTTTTGTCCAGATCAAAATCAAAATGCCCATAAAAGTGTCCACGGACAAATTCGTTGATTTTCTCTTTGCTAACTGCATGCAGATTTTGGAATTCGTGGAGAGCAGCAAACTTTTTCACGTTGAGACCGTTGGGCGTGATAATGTCAGGCTTTCGTTTAATCAAATGCTCGGCTTCAAGCCCAGTAATTTCAGAAACAGTTGTGAACACATGGGCCATTTGACTTGCAGCACGTTCCATACAATATCGATGGTAGATCTGACGACGGCCAGCTTCCTCGTCAATATTGAACTAAAAATAAAATACAAATATCAATGACTAAAGTGACAAACTTGAGGTACGCATTATGTTTAAATGTAAATACCTTATCCAGATTATTGTAAAAGTCTAGAGCTCCTGCACACAAGAATCTTCCCAGCAGAGTGGCATGAGTAGTGAAGACAGTGGCAACATCGACATTCCATAATCTTAACATGATTAGCCCAATTCCAGCCAACCACTCATGAAAATGAGCGACAATTCTAGGAGGCCGTCCAGCTACCTCTTCAGCAGCATTACGGAACTCTGCTATGTACATTGCAGTTACATAGCCGAAAATTACTGAGTCGTTACATTCAATGTCACCATGAGGTATGCCAACACCAGTCTTTTCCCAAAGCTCTTGTTTCCATTCGTTGAGCTTGGCCGAGGCACTTCCAATGTCGAAAAGAATAATTTGAGGATTTCCATCTACGAGCCAACGGCCTATTTTTACATCAAAGCCCTTTTCGCGCATCCTGTTCGTCGCAATTTGCAATGGGTTATCAGCACCAAAGTCGCCAAACTCGACTTCCGTTCTTGCACATTGCTCTTTGTAGGGGCCGAACAAACAGTACTGATTTCCCATTTCCTCAGTTGACACATAAGCCTTGGATCTAATCACAGTGTAGATTCCACCAACTGTATGAAATGAATCATAAATTTAGTTTGATTTTCGACGAATTTCCGTATTTTTGTAAATTCATTTATTACGATTACCTTTATTGGCGCACTCCCACGCAATTTCGAGGGTCCATCGGTTTTCCTGTTGGGCCAACTCTCCTCTGTCCATGTAGGCCAACAAATCAAGTTGACTATCCACACGGTAAAACCGCTTCGACATTTTCTGTTCGCGGGAACTCATTTTCGATTAGTCTGATGATTACTTGAAGCAGAGTATTTTCCCAGTCCAGCTCTCTCCTATTCTGGAACAGAACAAAATGAAACACAAAAGCGTTATAATCAGGCCAACTGTCATGTGACCTCTAAGGTTGTTTGCATTTTGTCAACATCGGAACTCTCCCGATAAATAACGATCTATAACAATACAAAAGCTCGGAAACAGCTTCTTGAGTCAAACTATTCTGGTAATGCCATCGCGACACCATCTCTACAACTTTTAGGGTAGCTAGCTGAATTGTACATGAGAATAGCAGCTATAATGTCCTACAGACGGCGATACGTAATTCTCACCAGCAAAACCACGCTTTCTCAGTTTCGTACTTGCTCATACTTCAGGCGACTTTGCACAATTTTAAACGCCTACCGTTTTCAACAAAGCTTTCTTGTTTTCTGCAAACCTCATGGAAAAATTCTTCTCCAAGACGTGAAAAACTTTTGCACATCATACCGCAAAACCCTATTCACCAAATGTTCTATTTTCAATTCAGTTTTTGATTAGGTAAAAGATATGTATGTTTAGTGGAAAGGAAAGTATTTCTATACGCGTATGCAAGGATTTAGTTGGATTCAAGTGGTATGTGTTTCACTCGGTCAAATTCTACTGAAGTGTCCAAGCATAGAAGCCCTTGAGTAAGTCTATGCGTTTTCTAAGAGTGGCGATGGCGATGTCTCGCATAAGGTCGAGTTTTCAGGTACGCGAGTAGAACGTTGAACGGTGAACGTTATTACTACTAATACTATGCATATATTCTTACGTTCTTACACAACGGTTGTAGAAGAAGAATGATGAAAATGAAGGTTTTTGAAGTATCTCCCGTGAGCTATATTGCAACAAAATATTCCAGTGGCCTCCTCGAGTTAACACTGGCAAAACAATTCCGCTCCGATAATTCAATTGAACTATCATTCAATATACCATTCCACAAATAATCTGTCACAAGCGCTTAGGGGTAATCTCATTGCATATTATGAGATAGGAATCCATGTGAAATCCCTCTATATAAAAATGGTATATTTTTTTATACCATAATTTAAATAATGTATTTTTTTAGTGTAAAGAAAACTTGAATAGTATAAATTTTTTTTAGGTGTAAAGACACGCCTGATTAGCTAAACCATCATATTATTTTTGTATAGAGTACAGGCACTCTACTTGAAGTAGACACCATGCAAGTTGATTGAGATATAGACTTGTTGTCTTTGTCATTCAATACAAAAGATTAACTTGTTTACGCGACAGTTGAGAGTACTACGAGTTGATAAGTATATCAAGTTGAAACTAAATCGTAGATACGATGGATGGCACAGACAGAAAAAAGCAATAATAAAATAAACTATCTATGATAAAAAGGTTATTTGTGGTATGGGTAAGCTACCTTGAGTTTCTGGATGCGACTGACTATTAAATAGCAAAGTATTGGTACATTTAAGAGAAACCAGTGTTACGTTGCGAAATATGCATGATTTTTGAGGTAACAACTCAAAAGTTTAAATTAAATAAACGTCGACACCTTTATGGAAATTGGAAAGTAATGTGTACACTGCAACGACCTTTCAAGAATGTCTTTCCACTTATATTTAGAGATTTAATACGGAAAACTTGTTTCAGCAGTCTCCTATCTAAGACGAAATAATCTATTTCTTTTAATTGCTATGAAAGAAGCTCAGACATGGGTAGCGTAAGGCTTACAAACAAACGTATAGCTTCTAAGATGTGTCTTAAATCCACAAGTTGCTCTAAAGGAAAACCTGTAATTTTCGAAGGAGATCATTTGATGTTTGATTAAGACTGATATTTAATGTTTGATTAAGGCTGAGAGTTGGCCCTTTTGAGCTATTTTATCAAGAAAGTTTTTTTTTAATTTTGATAACTTGGGATAACTTGTGCGTTTTCATATTCTCCAGCATTAATTTCTTTAGAAGAGAATTATAACTTTAAATTGAGTTTACTTTGTAGTTTTCTCCAATCCTGGTTCCTTCGTGAAAACGTCTCCGACAATAACAAAGAGCATTGTAAACAAGCAAGGGCCACCTGAAGTATAATTTTGTGTGATATAACACGACCTTGATTCACAAAACGTTCAGAAACTGGGGGTTTTAACATCACAAATAAAAACAAAATACGATGTCTTGCCTCAGATGTTGACGATATTCATTGTAAAACTGCTTTCTGCAATTAAAGATAGCCATTATAGTATTGCAAACTGTTACTGTTAGGATTCTCTGCCTGATTTAGCGATTTCTCTAATGTGCTTTAACTGCTTACTGCCTTGGATTCAATCGGTTTTACCAACAAATACAATCACCAGCCGACTATTACAGTCATTTAAAACTGCATTTCATCACTTCTCAATGCCGTTTCATACAAAGCCATAATGGCGAAACTTTCTTAATGAGGAAAGCAACGACTACTCTGAATTCTTCGATCATTTGCATACATCACATTTGTTCATCAAATGCGTGCATTACGACTTTCACTGTTCCCAGGACTTGAGCCTTTCTAAGATGTCAGTTTCTCGGAAGCATATGAAGTAAGCGAGCATTTCACTCACAACTTAAAAACCCTGTATTAGAGAAAAACCCAGTGCTCCAACAAAACGTGATAAGTCTAATGTACATTTATGCACGTATTAAGCAATTTAACCATGTAATTATTCGGAACGTGTTTGAGTCAGCCTTCTTGAAAGTGTTCGAGTCAACATGATACTAGCACAGCACAACTGTAAATTGTCGTATTTATCGAAGAGCTCAAGAATTCCACATCATGCGACTTCACTCAGTGTATGGTTCACGGAGTGTCCGCTATTGTGACATTCTCAGTGGAGGCAGGGCTTATCTAGCTTCCCTTGATGCTCAACTACTTTGTTTTAAAACCGCTCCCTATGTTTCAGAAGCAGATAACCAGCAGGCGTTGTTCTATTCATTCATCATCTTCAGTGTCATTCGTGTGAAGAGCTATTAGATGACGATGCGTCCACGGACAATTTACATGTGTTTGTGTTCCATTTAGAGTGTCCCTTTCAGCCAGGACGAAAGGGAAAGTTTTATTAATTACAAAACTACCTAGGGCAATGACGATACTAAGAGATAAACAACTTTCTCGCTATACAATTAATAGATTCATCATTCTTTTCCTCTCGCCACACGTTCGAGAAGCGAACTGCAAGCCTTGCAGAAAACACAATGCAAACAAAGCGCAAATAACTAAACTACAAGTCCTCCTGCTGGCTTGCTGGTGAATGGGCAAGTGTTGTCTAAAAACAACATAAACCTATCAAAATCTCATTAGCGATGTTATGGAAGGCCGCTCCTATCACTTTCCTTCTGCTTGCTTCTGTCTTAGCGGGTAGAGTAGTTGGTACCGTTCCAATGACAAACTAATATGATGGCTGATAGCGTGCATTAATTTTTAAATCATCTGTAATGATCGTGTCATGGTTTGGCATTAAAAACCTTTCCGAAGGGATCTTTAAGGATTTTGAGAAACGACATGCTGAACTGGTCTTTCAGCGCTGCCCTTGGTTGCCTGAAAATTTTTATGCCACGAAATCCACTTGTAAACTTTCCGTTATAGTACACCTCAACGAACGTAGGATAGAAAAGCGCAGGCATATGCACTCATTTAGAAGAGAGGTAAATAAATAGTAATAATATGGTAACTTCTTTGAAGATACTCGTTAGTTATCATTTCAGTTTTCGTCAATTCAGTGCTCCAATTTGAAGTGAACAAGATTGCCCCAAATGTTTGAGAAATGGAATGGAACTTGTGTTTTGATAAAAAAAATTGTTGGAGGACTATTAATTTTGTTATCGCTTGCTTACATTTTCTAATTTTACCATTTCCCATTTCCTTCGTGCTTCCTTCAAACGGTTCATTTATTCTGACTAGAGCATTTCCTAAAGTGCTTCTCACCAACTTTATGATATTTCGTGTCAACGAGCCTACACCAAATTTACGTCGGCAAAAATTTACTTGGACTGGGTAGTCAGGGCCGTATATCACATTAATTGTGATTCCTTTTTCACAGAATGCACTTGGATAGAAAACACTATTCTGTACAATCCAATACATTTCCATTTTCCTTTCCTTTTCGAGTACATAATCTCTCAAAATGGGTAATGATTGGATGAAAGACCACACGAAGGAAATGGTACAGCTGAAACGTAAGCACAGAGAAAGGCATGAATTCAATATCCACCCCTTTATAGCGGTCACACCGTCTTCTCAACCGTGTTGCTTTCGACATAAAAATATTACAACACAAGTCGCGCCTCAGAAACTGACGTTGCAAATGGATACTTTTTCCATAAAAGTAAATCGAATTTGACTCTATCACGCCGTGTAATGCACAACATCAAACATTCTTGTGTATCTGCAGTGAGGGGAAAAGTATTAAAACTGGAAAACTTTTGAGGTATTAGGTTTATATCCATTATTTAGGGAAGTTAATAGACTTGATTTTAAGCAGGAGGAGTAGAAAAGTAGCGAAAAGAATTTGCAAACTTGGTTTTGAGGAAAATTTACGTGCATTAAGAGACCGACGCAGGTTTTTGTATGTATTCTTACCGTTCCCTTCCTAGCATCCAATCAGCACAAATATTTTACATACTAAGGTCAGTAGACATTTTTTTCTTGCCAGTTCAACTAAAACATTGTATGAAACCCATTTTCTGTGTACTCTATTCATTTCACAAATTGCAAAACATCTTTACTACCATCATCAAAATTGAGACAGCATCGAGGTAAAGGGCGAATTCAGAGTCGTGAAAAATAATAATCATAAAGACTTTCTAGTTGTTAGACTTAATTGAAATAATAATTAATGCAATGATTTCTCAATAACGCCTACACATTAACCTTTTACCGGTGCTGTAACCTATTCTTTTTCCAGTATATCTCTAGTTTGTCGTATTTAGACTGGAAAATACGCTTATTAAAGAAGTAATCTAAATACTGCATGTGATTTCGGTAAAAACTCCTTGATGTAGAGATTTTTTCGGTCTAAATCATTCCTTTTGTAAATTTGATGATCTAAAGGAATGGAATTACTATTATTCGGAATTCACATTTCCAAAGAAAAACAATGCTAAGCATAATGCCCTATATGCACGTAGTTGTCTAAAGATAATACAATACGTCAGTGACATGTTTAATCTTCATGTTGAAAGCTACAACATGCACCGTTTTTTCATAACATAATACGAACGCCAAATATTGACAAAATCAGCAGCCGGATGCGTATAACTCCTGAAATTTTCCGAAGTTTTTTATATATCAAGTCCCCAAATATCTAATATGTAAAAGAAAAAGAATCTAAGAAACTGTAGGAGGTAAATATTTGGTTGTTGTTGTAGAGATTGTAGAAGCTATTCAATTTTGATATGACCCCGAACGCTTATCCGGTGAAGATACGAACCCCACTAATGTTTTAAAGTAAAGCCATTGGGTCGGTTATTATCCTTGTTGTTCAATATTCGATTGCCCAAAACATGTTGCTTGCTGCTCGGATCACTGAGGCTGATATAAAATGGCAATCTGAGTTGTGTAAACAGCAACGGGAGCACTGTTAGTGCAAGTCATATCACAACACATCATTTCGCTGTTATCTCAAATAACCACATCTTCCAAATGTTTCAACTGAAATCCTTCACTCGTCTAGTTCTACATACAGCTTTACAATGATTTTAAGAGCTATAAATATGTATCGCCCAGATTGTCCTTGAATCCTGACACTTGGATGTTTCGTAAATACGATTAATTGAAGATACCATAACTTATTGTCGACCCTGCCTTGACTTATGAATTTCAACCATAGAAAGAGTCTGCACAGTTTAGAATTTTAAACACTTCTACATCCACCAGGCACCATGGCATCCACGTATAAGCTAGATTATTTAGAATTATCTGGTCAACATTCCAACTGCCTGAATCAAAAGATCAAAATGATAAGCTTTATCAATAGCACTTGCCGTCTCCAGTGTAACTACAACAGAAACATTGTGAGAAGGCGCTAGTGTCGAAATTTAAAGGAATACTGGAAGCGTAATTACGATAATTAGTATATGTGTGGAAAATGAAATGTAGCGTTTTAAAGAGCCGCGTCTTAAAATTAGATTTCATTGGTTAAGGTTTAGCTCATTCCTGAATTTGTACAACAAAGATAAAGTCAACTAATGTGGTTGTAAAGGGGGAAAATATGCAAAATAACCACCCGATTGATGAGAGTTTGATTAGACACTCTTATAGACATGATAACCTTCAGTTTATCCCTCACAATAGTTTTATTCCAAACAAGCGTTTAAGCATTTCTGCAAGTTCCAAAGCAACTGCTTCGTCTAAAACTCGGCGACCATCTTGGTTATTAATACAAAACCAGTTATCATGTCCATAAATTAAAGTATACATGGGACTAAGAAAAGATAGACAACAACAACAACTTAGACGCAGACAGTGATCAAGTTGGCTACAGATAAGCTTGGTGATAGCGATGACGTACCTCCAGCGCACATGGCCAACGCTTACTTGTTTTTTATAGAAAAGTGGCAAGCAAGTGGTAGCAACATGCCGAGTAGATTTTCAAGTTGAAGCCTCCGTCGCAAGTTTCAGTTTGCAGAGCACGGAAGAGAAGCACAAAGAAAATGACCTTGGCACTAAATGTTTTACTGGCTTAGTTAAAACTACGCGTTCTCTGTGAGGCCAAAAGGAGAAAACCTAGTGATGAGCTGAAACTGCGTAGAAATCTCTTTGTAAAAAGTTCTCAACAACTTTTAAACCTGAGCAAACGACAACTAATTGCTGTATTTTGTTTTTTCGGATTTGAAAAACAGGAGGAATGTATTGAACTAACTTCAATAATTTTTTGCCTTTAAATCAAGCCTTAAATCGGTATATATCTATGTATGGAATGCACTAAATAAAATCATAACGCAACAACCAAGAAACGGGAGCAAATGAGTTTTCGCAACGATTATAGTGAATGAAGCGAACAGTGTAATGTAGATGTAATGTATATAGGAATCTGTCGCTAAAGTCGAAGGGAAAACAGTTATGAAAAAATTTCCACGTATTACGTTACTTTACAAAAAAAGTATTTACTCTCCTTTTTTGTTGGCTTAGTTTACATCCTGTAAACTGAACACGTGTTATTGTGTTCATCGATTTGTCTTAACGATTCGCATTGTCTTAGTCCTAATGCAAACTTTATAAAATATTTCAATCACAGCTTTGCATATTTGTATGCAGTTGTGTTCAGAATTTTCAATAATCAAATGAACAAATCTTACCTTTATAGGTATTTTCTTAGTTCAAAGGATGAGCGAAATTTTAAAATTATGTCCCAGCACGTCGACCCTTCCAAACCCTTCGATCACAGTGCTATATTTTTGTTAAAAAATAGCTTCTTCGGAAATCTTTCACTGATATTTATTTCCACAAGGCATACGTTGAGATTGAGACGTAAGGTATAAGTAGTACACTTGCCTTGCCGGTTCGCTAGTTGGTTTTGGTGTGCCTCTAAATTATTGGATCAACAAGCAGCAAGGTCTGCCACTATACTAACGTTTTTACGATTAGCATGCTAGTACGACGAGAGGAAGAGACGGGCACAGCGGTGATGATCGCCATGTGTTAACGCGACCAGCTCCGTATAGTAATGCTTATGTTTTGGAGCACTGAAATCTCAGGTTTCTTTCTACGAGAAACAAGTGCCCCAAAAAATGTCTGGCTGCCTGTAGTCAGAAATGTGGACAGTATTGGAAACACGTTCTCCAGCACGTAGATTATAAATTGTAATGAGTAAGCATTTTAAATGGACAGCAGAATTTAGTATAACACTACATGGTACCGCAAAAATAAAGACACTTTACTGACTCTGATTCAATTCACTCTACTGGTATAATGCATATGTTATATTGATGGCCAGTGTTTTAACAATGTCACTAAGTTGAGTAATTGGTTTACAAGTAGAAACTAACGCATGCTACGCTACGATTTGCGTGTAATTTAACATTCAGGAGAAAAGAGTATAGAGCAAAACACTAAATAGACATGCTAAAAGTAGTCGCAGCTGGGCTGTTTGTTACATTGCACATCTTCTATTCAAAAAGACGTCCATGTTACTTACTATAATATTTTCTTTACAAAAATGTTAGTCCACATTTGAGTATCTCCTGCCACACTTATGACATGGTCTTGAGCAAGTTTTACTACTAATTAAACAGACTTACAAAAGACAATATCTTGTACCAGCACTTTTTGACGCTGTTTTACTCAGCCTAGTTTCTAATGCATTTAAATGGAGAGGGTTTAGTTGTCATGTATTGCATGCTACTTAATGAGTTTACCAGGCTAAAAGTTGTTCGGTGTATTCTAAATTCCTTTTGGGAATGCATCGGTGCACAAATATGCGTCTTACCTTATGAAAAAGGGTTTCAGTCGTACACCACGAAATCAATCCAAGTAGATTGGGTTTAATGGGCTGTTTTCGGTGACTGTGTAAAACCTTAAATCTTCATAACTGAGCGAGTCAAATCAAGCCAGTAGTGATACTAAAGCTAAATTGAAACACGATGTCACCTTGTTATTAATGATTAAGTAACATGGCGTAAAGATGAACGTAATGGCATGGGTTGATTAAACACACCAATTAAATTAAAGCAAGGACCAAAAGGAACCCTCACCGCAAAGAGTTCTTTTTTTAAAATTTATACCATAAGCCGCAAAGTTGAGGCACACTATTAATTTCTGGAGTGTGTGCATAAACGTTTGCAAAAAAATGGCTATTATTATTTCAGATCAGCTACCGCTTTTTTCAGATCAGCTACAGGTAGGATTACAGAAATTGTTTTCAAAGTCCTTACAGGTTAAAGAGGCAGTTAATTAGCGTTGTCAATGTTCATTTTCAGTTCTAATGAAAATAAATATAATCCGTTGACATTAAAGCTGAATTTACGGCGACTTTCTTATTATATAATTTGTGATACATACGTACACCTAGAGTTCCAAGCATTTTTGTAAACCAGTGGGCTTTTGCTTCATATCAACCACACTAGCTATTTTTCCATTTCGACGAAATGGGACATGCTGCTAGCTGCTACATGTTTACGTTACGAATTTGATTATGACATTGGATCTGAGGAATTCAACTTCGAATACGTACATCCCAAATAGACGAATATGTTGCACATCGTTCATCGCTTACGGATGTAGGGCATCTGAAAAGCGGAGGACTCCTCGACTTGTGTTGCATAATGAGCTGGAAATCTTTTTCTGTTGTTGCATCTTTCATGTGTGTTAAGTGGTTGGTACGCATACATATCATAGATTAAACGAACTTCTGCAAACGTACACAAATGTTTGCGCCGTCATTTATGCTTATCCAGTAAACCCGGAGTTTTACTGCCCTGTTTCTGTTTGTTGTGGATCCATGCCTGCATGTTATTTTCTTTCTTACAACACGTTGGCAGCGGAGCAAGATGTAAGATATTTTATTGAATTGTGTCTTTAAATCTGGTTTCTAGAAATGGACCATGAAGTTCAAGGTGCTCAAGGCGAAAACCAGTTTTTTACCATATATCCTCAGGTGTGAGTCTCTCCAGTAAACTGGCCAAATAAGCTTTTATGATGAAATGAGCCCTATTTTGTTCAAAATGGTCAAGGTTTTTCATTGAATGCTGGAAATTTGAGGCCCAATTTGATGCTGTTTTAAAATCCATGAATAGGGAAAGAATTATCCAAATACTGGAAGGATCTTTGCTTCTTAAAAGTTCCTGATGTGCTGTTTGAACTTAAATATGAAACACTGAAATCGTCAGGATATGTCAATCAATTTCGGTTTATTCTAGATCCCAATTTGTTCTATATCCGAATTCCATCTTTTATCGCTCGTACCTGCTCCTGTCGTTACTAGTCACCCTCATCCGTACTGGGAAATCACGATTAGACTGGCTAATTAGCTACATCCACTAAAACCATGAGTATTGTCCCTGTCTGATGAGATCCCGGATGCTACAAAACACTGCATTTCAATATGGTTTGATTTTGGAGAAAGTATTAATCCAAAGATGTTGCAGCTTGGTTAATTATATCTCAACTTACGTTTGAGTAAGGCATCTGATTCAGCTCAAACGTGTTTCTTCTCCAGATGCGAACAAATGGATTTTCGTCCATACAGTTCCATATCCTTGGGTATAGACGCATTTCATAATCCAGTTGTTTCGGTAGGGCTAATGATGACAGAGGTGGTGTTTGTTTATAAACCTATCTACTGGATTTTCCTGTCTGTGTTCGCTTTCTTCCAGTTCTAATTTAAGGATTTACAAATCCGTGATAAATTCTACTTTCATTCTACCGTAAAATCCTTTTCGGACGGGAAATCGTAAGATTCGTCAGTATTGAACGTTTTAATACGAGTCGATGACCATTGTGTTCCGTTACTTTGTAATATGGCCTATGTTTGAATCCCTTCCTATGACGCGCTCAAGGTTAACCACGCAACAGATAGATCATGAATGATTTTGGATTCTTTTTTAAAACCAGAGTTTTAGGGCTGCGCCGGGCACCGGGTATGGACTCGGTACTCTGCCGGGTTCGGGCCTTTTCTAAGTACCCGGCGAACTCCGAGTATCGAAGCCCGCTACCCGGGGCTCGCCGAGTGTTGAATACTTTAACTTTTATGAAGGAAAAAAATTATTAGAGCGAAAAATAAACGATTGCAAGCACACAGACGTGTAAACAATCATCTTAAAATCAGTACCTCATATTTTAAATGCTTGTTAGGAGAAATTCTCGTCAAGAAACTAGCTTGTGACCTGCCACTGTGTGAAAAGTTCATGATGCAGAAGTGAACTTATACCTGAAAGATACAATACTCCTTTACTTTTCAAACCCAGAAACGAGTCAGAGAAGCGATTCTTTAGAATAAGCAAGTAGCAAGTTTAACTAGCATTTTTCAAGTCCTGTCACTAGAATTTAGCGTTACTGGCCGCTTGTTATTCCTAGAACATAAACTACGTATCCTGGACTGCCAGTACGGGGATTGGAGAGGAATAATCGTTTTGTGACTGACTTGAAACAGTAAAATAGCTGTATCGTTATCATTTTCAAAAACAAATGATCAAT
>VICI01002721.1:0-15540 GCA_019593645.1 Akabosia matsudoensis
ATTCTTATGTCTTATTTTGTCCATCCATGCGACTCCCATCTGCACCCCGAGCTCCTATTAATAAAGCTCATACTTGAAAAATCGAATACATCTTCATAATATTCTCCAGCGCAAAACACATTTTGTTTCCTCATATTCCATTCCAGCATTACACACATACACACGAGATATTTTTTTATTGACTGGAGAAATGGGTAGTAGATCCATACACAGGCTGACTACTACTCCATTCCACTTGCACCACTGGACAAGTTCAACTGAGCAACACAATTTGAGTCGGCACGGGAAATACTTTCTCCAGAACACAGGCAAGAAAAGGAAAGTTTTTACTGCAATATCTCTGCAGTACAAAACCAAGTCCAGAAAAACTCTTCCGTTTTTTTTAAACAAAACCCTTGTTCAAAAAGATTTTTATTTAAAAAACTTGGCGGTACTTTGATAGACTATTCGAGGCGGAAAATGAGTTCGAAACATTTAGCAACTGGTTCGGAGTGCCCACCTCTGGTGGACGGAAAACTGAGGATTTACAACATGCGATATTGTCCGTTTGCTCAAAGGGCTCTGCTCGCTGCTGAAGCTAAATCACTTCCGTAAGCCACAAATTTCTGCACAAATTTTATGTTTTCGAGCTCCCTAAGCAACTAAAAAAATATTTTGGCAGGTATGACATTGTCAACGTGAATTTAAAGAACAAGCCGGAATGGCTGTTCGTCAAGAACCCGGAAGGAAAGGTGCCCGTGCTGGAAACCAAAGACGGAAAAATTATTTACGAGAGTTTAATTGTGGCAGATTATTTAGATGAACAGTATCCCGATAAGCGTCGGCTACATCCGGTCGATCCTTACAAAAAAGCAAAGGACAGGCTTCTCCTCGAGAAATTCGGCTCAGTAAGCGCCTTGTCGATAAATGTTTGGATGTAATTAAAAATGATAGGTTTTGACCTGGTTTCAAAATGTTGATTTTTAGGTTATTTCGTTGTTTTACAAAATTATATTTGCAATCCGAGACAACGAAGACGCCTCGACAAAGGTGGAGAAAATCCAGGCGTTTGTTCAGGGCCTGAAACCCTTTGAAACTGAGCTCCAGTCCCGCGGCACTGTCTTCTTTGGAGGAAACGACGCTCCAGCCATGTTGGACTACATGATTTGGCCGTGGTTTGAGAGGATTCCGTCAATCAAAGCCAAATTGCCAGACTTGTTTGACTACGAAGCAGCCAAAGTCGAAAATCCAAGTTTGGAACGATGGCGTCAGCAAATGAAGAAGGACTCGGCTGTGGTCAAGAGTTATCTCGGACCGGAAGTTCACTTGACTTTCATGGAGGGATTCCTGTCAGGAAATCCTCAATACGATTAAAATTGCACGAAAACTGAAGGATGAAGAGAGGGCATGGGAGTGGAGGAGTTGCATAAATTTGCTTTCATAAATAACGGGTAGAGGCTTACTCCGACAAGAAAGACACGTGATGAGCAGACAATAATTCAAGATAACACATAATCAACAAAATGCACACATCAAAACTTAAAATTACAGATATACGTTAAACAATTCGTTTATTTAAATGTTTTCGAAGTTTTTTCGGACAGCAAACTAAATAAATTACATTTAATTACAAAACCTATGCCTACCTTACTTCGAGTAATTATTATTACTTGAATTATTTCGTACATTTGAATTATTAAGCGTACTTTTTTGTTAGAATCGTTCCTTTATCACAAAAAATGAACAAAAAATTTAAATCAGGCCTGGTGACTTAGTCGTCACTGTCGCTGTTCCGGAGCTGCATTTCGCAGTAGCTCGTCTCCATGATGCCCTTTAATTGCTCAAAGTCTTCTCGCAGAGAAACATTCATAAGTTCGGCAAAGGTCACCTCCCTCGTTGTGGAGTCCAAATCTCCTCCAGCACCACCTTGGGAGGTAGTGGTAGTCTCAGCAGGATCGTTGTCTCCTCCTCCTTCAGAGCTAGCGATAGGGGAAAGGGAGGTATTTTGTTGGGGGCTTGCATGGTTACAAGCTTCCATGAGCTTTTTCAATCGCTCTTGGGTGGATACATCCAGGTTGCTGATCGAGCTGGCTATTGATAAACGGCTAGAGGCTTCCAGAAGGGATATCCCTGGGGAGGCGAACATGCTGGGTGAGGCTGGAGAAAACGGCCCAATAGAGAGGCGCGTGGAGGAGCGGTGTCGCATTGAGATAGAGGAGTCGCCGTAGCTGTTGAGGGGCGTCGAGGTGCTATCAAAGGAGACTGACTTGCGCATTCGGAAGGAGGATTTAGAGGAAAATGCAGACATGGGCGTGGCCATGGAAGACTCTTGAAAGAGCAAAGAATTGCAGAATTCTGAGGATTTGTTTGTGCTCGATGAAAGGGGAGTGGCGTTCGTTTCGAGTAGACATGATTTAGCAGGTTTCATGCCGTCAACAGTGTCAGATATTCGACGCCTGAGTGGTTCTGACCTTCGGGCACTTCGACGTTTTACAATGGCTGTGGAGGTGAGCTGCTCTGTGGAGGAGGAACTAGAGGATGACTCCAAAAACTCGTTGATTCCTGGCGTCCGACCGGTCGCCTTATTCATATCGTAGGTTTTTCGTGGGGAGACATCCACGAGGTGAACAACGCCTCTCTGGGGAACGCCTGAGATTTGACACCAGTCAAAACCATCGAGCTTTTGGCGGAGGAGGGGTATTTTTCGAAGCATCTCAATCCGGTCTTGAGCCTGTTGCTCTTTATCACAGTTCATGTTTTTATCGATTTCCGCCATCATGATTTCCTGGAAAGTGACTTGCTTCAAGATTGAGTCAAAGTCGATGAGAACCTCGTCGGGAACGGGTTCGTTAAGGGGGGCGCTTCGAGTGAGATCTTGGACGGAGCTGACCAACGACTGGATATAGTCGGTACAAGAAGGAAGCTCAGAGTCATCATCCTCCTGCTTCAGATGGGCTAACAATTTTGTACAGTTGAGAACCCTCGGCTGACTCTTGTCCATCTCGAGAATGTGCCAGATCTTGGAGTAGTCTTGGATGACGTCTTCCAACTGCGAAACTGATTTGTAGATTTCCTCGGTTCTTCGTTTCACGACGGATTCTAGCCCTGAACAAAACAAAATGCGGTTAAAAACATTCACAATGGTTATCTTACAAACAAGCGTGTTTTCTTTACTTTCTCTGAGGAAATCTGGCGGACTTTCGTTAAGGCTCATCATTTGCAGAAACTGTTGTAGTTTGAATCCCTCGAGAATCTCCTCCCGCTCTTCGAGTTCCTCCTCAGTCACCTCGCCAAACACGTCAGGGTTGTCTCGAACAATGTCCAGAACGGCTTCGTACTCTTCGTCTTGTTTTACTTTTAGTTCCTCCAGCTTTTCCTCGGTTTCCCTACAAAAGAAACCCCACTTAAGTTAAGATTGATTCTTAACTACAATTAAACTTTTTAATTGACTTACCGTAACGCCCGCTCTGTCGCTATATCGACCTTCAACATCCTCGTCCACGTATCCCTCGCCTCCTGATAATTCTGGCGCTGCCGTGCCTCCAGGAGGTGAATCTGTCTCGAGCTGATTTCACTGTCAGCGTCAGAAACAGGAGGATACAACATTTGCTGCTTCAGAAGTCCCTTCTTCTTATCCACGATCACATATATTGCGTAGCGACACAACATCCGGAGAAACGCAATAAATCTATCTCCTCCAGGGTTTACAAGAAGACCTCCGATAGCCTCTGGCTTCAAATCGCTGAAAAACACAGGGTTTTCCTGGAAAATCCATCAAATACTTTAAATCCTTAAATGTTTCCCATTTGATTACTAAATATACAAATAACATTCAAATACGGCTTACATCGACTAATTTCTTTGTCCATTCTAAAACCGCTCGCCGGAACACACCCTCCAGCTTCTTCTCGTAGACGGGCCAACAATGTCGAAATCTATTTTCAGTTTCAGGGCCGTCAATAGCACTGAATATCATGTACAGGGCTTGATTGGCTGCTTCGGAATTCACTCCAATAAAAGTATCCTACGCAACGAACACAAAAAAAATCCCATTAAACATCATTCAAATGAATAATCAGTTATTTCCTTAATTACCTCTTCAAACTCAATCGGAACTTGCATCTCCTCCACGATCGCTTTTTCCTTTTTAATCTTTCCTCCCTCGAGCCTCTCCATTTCTGCTTCTATTTTTAAAAGAAGTCCAATCATCTTGAGCATCCTGCAGAGAATTTCGCCTGGCTCCGACTCCTCCGTCAACATATTCTCAGAATACATGGCATACAAATTGGAGGAGCTATCCCCTCCACCACTATCACTTGCTCCATATCCTTTGCTCCGATTCGCCCTTTGTTCGGTTAGAAGCACATTCCCCCTTGGTTTACCATTCGCATTGACAATCGGCGAGATGAGACTGTTTCCAAGGCCACTTGTATGATTGTAACGGTCACGAAATGTGATGTGGGGATGGCTTGAGTTCCCTCCCCCACCTCCCGCTGATTGGTTCATGATTTCCTCCATGGATGTACTCCCCCCAGGAGGAACAAGAGGAAGCTTCATTGTTTGCTTTAATTGTTTTAAGTCTACTCCTCCACCTCCAATATTTAAGAAAGGTGTTGAACTGTAAACTGGAATCTGACCGGAAGTAACGCCTGCTAAAATAGCAGAACGGTTTGAACTAAAACTTGACGACTTTGATTGAGCAGCGTTTCCATGGCCAGACATAACCAAACTCAGCAAAACCTTAATTAAAACTATGACGCAACCGACGAAAAAATAAAACTACACCAATCAATCAGTCACCAATTAATTACCAATCAAAGCTAATCTAATTGACAAATACTCTTAAAAACTCGTTTTACAGACTTGACTTGACTGGTAAACAAAAGACAACGGCCGTTCCAATCCTGTCTTGCCGCGCTCCCGCTTTTGAAAACAAAGAGAAATAGTATCAAGGGTGTGGGGCATTGTGAGACAACGGAAATGTGCCTGGTGCCTTTGTTCGAGTTTTCATGGGAAAATCCGACGCAATTTGTTATTTTCGCATTTGCGAACTTCGTTTTTCCGATAAGGTGGCACGTGTCCCCAGATTTAATGGTTATTCCATGTTAACCAAACGCAATTTTGTTTGCTTATCAAACAGCAGGTGAACCTGGACCCTTGCCAAACATAAAAAATCACAGAAAAACATTGATTGATTACCTGGTGAACCGATGCTCAACGATAATTGCAGTGATAAAATGATTGATTTTAGTTGTTTTGGGAAATTGCGACGAAAAAATGTTGCCAAAAAAGCTTATCATGGTTTATGGTTTAAATAAACAATTTTTGGCGACAAAAATCCATAAATTGATTGGAAAATATGATGCCCGAATTCAGTCGAAGGTTAACCTTGAGATCAATCAATAAGATGAAGGTTGCAGTTGCATTCTCCGCGATTTTAGCCGTTGGTAAGACTAAACTTTAAGTTTTTTAAAAATTGATTAACTGTCTCTGAATTTAATTCTGAGATTGTTTTTCTTCATTAATTTCAGCGGCTGGAAGCGTCATTGTCCGAGAACCAACCGCCAAAGAAGTGTGTTACGAAACATACGGTTGTTTTTCGACCTCATCTCCATGGACATCCCTCATCCGTCCCTTGGCAGCTACTCCAGTCCCTCCATATGAGGTCGGCACTCGGTTCGTCCTCTTCACTCGTGGCTCGGAGGAAACTGAACAAGTTGGCTTTGAGCTTCTCCCCGATAAAGACGCCCTTTTGGACTTTTCCGACTTCAAAGCAAGCAGAAAAACGTACTTTTTAGTGCACGGCTTCACAGATAACTACAAAGTTGACTGGGTTTGGAATACGAAGAACCTTCTCCTCCAAAATGTAAGTTCCAATACCTCCCCCAAGGGGTAATATATGGCTTCCTGCATTAAAAATATCATATATTCAAGTATTCCTTTCAATAATGCAGGAAGACGCCAACATCATTTCCGTCGATTGGGCGCCCGGAGCAAGATCGCCTTATCTTCAGGCCACGGCCAACGCCCGTCTTGTCGGCGCCATGATCGCTCGCCTCATCACTTATCTCGAACAAAAGGCCGACCTGAAGCCAGAAGACGTCCACATCATTTCCCACTCGCTCGGCAGTCATGTCGCCGGTTACGCTGGAGACCGACTTCTCGGTCGCCTCGCCCGAATCACAGCCATTGACCCAATGGACCTCTACTTTGGCGGTGCAGATCCCCTTGTCCGTCTTGACACAAGTGACGCCAAGCTTGTTGAGGTAATCCACTCCAACGACGACACAGCTACCAACCTCGGTCTTGGCATTTCCGCTGCCATTGGCCATGTCGACATTTACCCCAACGGTGGCAAGCGACAGCCGGGCTGTAAAGACACCCTTGGAACAATCATTGGCTCGCTTATTGACCTTTTGACCTTGAACTTTGAAGGTGCTTTGTCCCAGTGGGCGTGCAGTCACGCCCGTGCCGCCCATTTCTATGCAGAATCCATTTCAGACAAAGACTCTTGCGGATTCGTCTCCTTCCCTTGCAAAAGCTACGCCGAATACGAAAAGTAAGCTGAAAAATATCATTAAAATGTGTAGGTAAATAAATTTGCTAAGTAACATTTGCATTTGTCCTCCTCCCTCAGGGGCAACTGTTATCACTCTTGCGCATCTGGTGACTGTGCCCAAATGGGATATAACGCCAAATCGAGGGATATCGCCCCAGGCGTTTACTACCTCCGGACTACAGATGGATCCAACAATCATACTTATTGCAGTACGCGGCGTGTCTCAATCAAATAATCAATCCGAAACAAGTTCAAAATATACAGATTTTATTAAAATTTGCAGAGCAAATCGTTCAGATTCAAGTGCCAATCAGTCTTATTCAAGAGGCGACAACAGGATCGTTGACGATTATCGCCCGTGGAGATGACGGCGCTGTCTCTGATAAGTTCACAGTTGCTGACGAGTACGTAAATATAAATTTGACGTCAATCTTATCTTGTATAAATTTGTCTTATCTTGACTATGATTTATTGTGCTTTTGGGTGTTTTGCAGCATTAAAATGAGTGCCGGTCAGATTCTGACTTTGTGGGTGGAAATCCCGCATCACATTTTGAAGAAGTCTGGCGATAAGCCCAGTTTGACGCTCAACTACAAACGGGGAGGAGTCTTCCAGAAACCCACTCTCGCTCTGGATAGCATCAACTTTGTCGTAATCAAGCCTGACCTCACCAGCGAAACGTAAGTTTAAAATTTGAGTTGACTTTATTAAAGGGATAATTTCTAATTTGGTTTGCTTTAATACGCTTTAGAACAACCTACCGAGGCGTCACACTCAACTATGGAACGGACACGATTATTAATGAATAAATTTGACTAACTTTTCTAAGGATTTGTTCCCTATAAATTTGCT
This sequence comes from Akabosia matsudoensis, assembly GCA_019593645.1. Classification (NCBI taxonomy): domain Eukaryota; kingdom Metazoa; phylum Arthropoda; class Collembola; order Entomobryomorpha; family Paronellidae; genus Akabosia; species Akabosia matsudoensis. Next base: position 7,391 of record VICI01002721.1, read on the forward strand.
GTTTTTGATTTTATTTCATTAAAAAATACAAATTTGTTCTTCTGCACACTAAGCTAACACATTTTGCTTTTTAAAATGACAAAGGTTTTTAAAACTTAAAAGATTCTTCGGTCCATCATAACGTGTTTCATAATGGCGGCCTGAGTTTCATTTACTTTTCGGAGTAAATAGTTGTTCCGGACGACTCGGCACATGCGGTTGCGTTCGACAGCGTTCTGGGCGGAACAGACGCGTCCGAGGTGGAGGAGGAGACCACTCACGTCGTCGACCAGGGGAGGAAACGCCATGCAAAGGCGCTCGAGAGCGGAGAGGGCGGGAATAAAGACTTCAGCGCGTTCTTCAGAAACCAAAGCTGGAAAAGAAAATTTGATGAAATTTGTGAACAAATTGTTATTTTGTCGAATGGGGCAGTTTAAGACACATTTTCTTACCTGAGACCGTGTTCGTCATAAAACTAACCGCAATCCGCGCACTCGCCAAAGACTTGGGCAGGGCATATTGAACAGACAAATGGGAAATGAGTTGCATCGCAAAAACTTGTTTCTCAATTTGTGGCTGGGCGAGAAGCTCGGGAATATAGTCTAGACAAATATGCATGGAGGGAATCCCTCTGACTGTGATCGGGAGTAGCTCCAGAGGGTAACCCTGAAAGTGGACGAGCTTGGCCAGCATCGGATCTGAAATGAACATTTGATGGAGAAACGAGCAGATAAGGCTCTGCACCTCCCGGACAGTCAGCTCGGAGGATAGCCCGTCTTTGTCGGCTTGATTTGGGAGACACGCTTCCAAAAGGATTTGGACAGAGGCGGAGTCTTGCAGAGCAACGAGGGCGTTTTTCATTTCCTCTTTTTCCATGTCGGTTTGGACGACAGAGCCGGGCGGGGCTGGGGAGAGGTTTTCCATGAGGTGCTTCGTAAGGAAATAGCGGGCGGCGGCGAGTGTTGCGGCGAGAATATGTAAAAGGATGTTTAATACAGGAGGGCACCGGAAGACTTGAGGGTCGCAGCGCAGGATTTGGAGGGGGTCGAGGGTAAGCTCGTCTGCGGTTAAATTTAGCGAGCCGTCGGGGAGTAATGAATTGGACGTCATTTCCCAGAGGTGGCGGGGGTAAACGTTGTTCAGCTGGTACCAATACGTCTTTGTATAAGTCTGTTAATTTAAAAATGCAAGATTAACTTTGGGGTTTCAGGACTTATATTCGTTTAAGGGGAAGAAACTGTACCTTGAACCTTCCTTGGGACTGAAGAGGGAAGTATTTTCCTAATTTGGGAGACAATTTCCTTAGAGTGGCTCCATAAACAATGGGGCGAGAGGTTTTTACAGGTTTCCAATAAACGAATGGCGTCCACAGGCTGGTCACTTATTACCGAAAAAGCTGGAACAAACAATAATATATTAAATCCAAAACTATTTAAATGGTATTCGGGATTATATTATTTGTGAGGATACCTCTTTCAAAGCTATCCTTAGGAATTTCCACGTCCTGGAACTTTTTCTCTCGGAGATCTCCCGAAATCGAAGTTGTATCATCAAGCCACTCGTCCACAAGACAAAGCTGAGGGAAATGCGTGGTCAAGAGCTTCAAAAGACTTGGAAACAGGCCTAAAAACCAAATTTAAACAAATATCAAATCAATCCAAGGCTAGTTTGAACCAAATTTAGTCATTGGAAAATGGAATTTGAATACTTGTTTTCTATTACAAGATTAAAACGTACCACCACAATTATTTTGATGCGTCTGAGCTTCTTGGAGTAAAAACTTTATTGGAATCTGGGAAAAAAGCTTTCCCGAGTACGTTTTAATCTTCTTCCCGAGCTGTAACAAATTCCTATAGTTAGTCAGACGACTGTCCTCGTACAGGAGCAAATAGTACAAAATCAACAGCTGTGGCGCCAGATTTTTGTTATGAAAGGATTTAAAGACGGCGAGGACCTCTTCATCAGTTAAAGGCTCGTTTGTGAGCTCCAAAAGCACTTTTGTCGTGCCGACAGTGGACGTTCCCGGAACTAGGATGGACTGGGTGTAAACTTCGAGAAGGGCAGGGAGGACAGGATGGATGGGAAGACTTGTTTCAAGAATTTGATGGTAAATCCAGTCTTTGATTGGGACTTTGTGCTTGGTGAAAGCTCGGGATTTGATGAGTTGGTAGATGCAGTGCACAGGGAGGAAGCCAAGCTGGTCCGAGGTGAGGGACGGCGTGACAGGTACTCGGACGGCGTGAGCGGTAACCACCTAAAAATGAGAAAAATGGTCAAAATTGAAAGCAAAATACTTTCCCCAGCGGGTCTCCCCCAAATTCCAGGTTTTTATCCGGGTTTCTGGAGTTTTGCTCGGATTCCCATTGGTTATGCGCTGGGATTTCCGAGGTTTTCACCCAGTTTTCGATGTTTTAATCCGACTTTCCGTAATTTTATCCCAGTTTTTAAGGTTTTAAAAAAAATCCTGACCTGTTCTGTGAAGATATCCTGAGTAAATATTTGCTTAATCCTTGTCATCGAGTTCACCCTGATCGCGATTTTCATCCCCAGCGTGGTACAAACAAGCTCTTGAATTGCTGACAGCTGGTTGCTATGGAAATGAATGGCCATCAAGAGTAAAATCTCACCGAATGAGGAATTCCCCGACTTGTCATCTCCCCGACAAGCTTCCTCTTTAATTAACGCCTTGATCCAGTCGATGATTATCTTCTCATGGTCGGTCGTAGATAACAAGGATGGACACGACAGGAGCGTACACAAACTCAAAATAACAAAACGATAACCAGGCGGAGAATTGGGAGCCTTGAGGGTAATCAGGTCAACGAGATTGTTGACTTCTTTGTCGTTAAATTTGAAATTGGCTATGCCCTTGAGAGCGCAGATAAGCCGGAGGAGAGTAGAAGCTCGGACGACGTCGCATGGGTTGATGGATTTAGTCCCGGGATTTATAAAACCCTCCAGATAAGTAAACAATGCCTCCCGCATTTGTGTTAAGGAGTTGGAGGAGTCTTTTTTGTGCTACAAAGTAAAATAAACAAATTTAATTGTTAGAACCAAACAAGAAAATGTGGTAAATCGAATTTAAACATGAAAAAGTCCATAAAATTTGCTAACTTACCTTCTGCCCATTCCGAATATAATTTGAGAACCAATTCCTTACTTGCTGGTCATTTCCAAGTAGAATCCCTGTCGCAAACGGTATCAAATTCTTCTCTACATTGTTATCATCCAGGCTCAAAAAGATCGTGAGCGCTGGAAGCCGACACAGCTCAACACACCGCGACCTTATCAACAAGCTCATCCTTGGATTGAGCCTGCACAGCAATTTCAATGCTTCCAGACGAAGCACACCTCCCTCCGAGTCCTCCTCGCACTTGTCTCCGTTCGAGATTAAAAAATAACAAACTTCTGTAAAGGAATCGGGGCAGTTTGCGACCAGCCTGGAGATAATCCAGGGACCGTACTTGACATGAAGAAGGGCTTCACAAACGTCTACGAAGGAGAGGACACTCGGCAGCTCGACAAGGGCGATCGACAAATGGTCGCAAATGTCGTCAAGGAAGATCCAGTTGTCAAAGAGCTCTGACGACTTCAAATAATACTCGGCCCGGGATTCAGTCGTGTGGAGCTGGGAAATGATAAACAAAATTTCGGAAAGGATAAGTCGCAGTTTTCGGGGCGTTTCGTTCTTTTCAAAGTCGACGGCAACGCCTAGCTGCGAGTTTTGAAGGAGGATGCTGTCCTGCTCGCGGGAGCCTAGCTTTTGCCTGGAAAAATTTATAATAAAAAAAATATTTTATTAAAATGGCAACTAAAGTTTTTTTCATTTACGAAGGATTGTTTTTACCGTAATTGAAGTTCCTTTTTGACGTCCATTTCAAGGGCGAGAAAGTCCACAGATAAAATATGGACGACATTGTTCATCCGGTCAATCTCGGAGATGGCCATGAGAGTGTTTCTTGGGTGGTTTTCGGTGGAGGGATCGTCCGTGGGCTCCAGACCCTCGCCGAGGAGACAAGACCGGGCGAGGATCGGGAGGAAAGGAAGCAGCTCATCGGGAGGAAACTTGTAAAGATCTTGGGTGGCCCCGGTCTCAATGCACCGGAATACGGCCGGGCTGATTCGCTGATTTAGCCATGCATTCGCAGTTAATTCTTCCATTGTTTTAAAACAATTAAGTTTAGAAAATAGTCACCATTTTCTTAATTACTTCAAAGATATCCACATAAACAAGCTTGTGTTTAGTGTTTGTTGATTGCATTGAAAAAAATGCTTGTTTTTTTATGTACCTTCTGCTTTATGTACGTCCAGAAGTCAAACCATCTGACAGAAAAATATTTTCCCGGGGAAATAAATTCAAGTTTTACTTGTTTGAAGTGAGAAGTCGTAAACGCGTCTTTAGTCCCTGACTCGAGTCAGTAAACAAAGAGAAACATGTACAGAAACTGTGTCTGGCCATCTAGTGGGAATTTGACTAAGCTTGTGATTGAACTGGCTCGCAACTCAAAATAGCTGACAATGCTGCTCAGTTCGGCAAGTTGAACACAAGCAAACTCCTTTCCGTACTGTCCGTGTGTGTGATCCAGTTTAAGATTTTTTCAAGTTGGTTTTTAATTAAACTAATTAATCATGTTGATGCCCAAGTCCAACCGTAGGAAAATCTACGAGCAGTTGTTCAACGAGGGTGTGATGGTCGCCAAGAAGGACTTCCATGCGCCCAATCATCCAGAGTTGGAGGGAATCCCCAACCTTCATGTCATCAAGGCTCTTCAGGTAAGCAGTAGAAAAACAATCAAAATCAGCAAATGAATTGATTAAAATCATCAACTAGATGATAATACAGATGCATAGTTGATTATGAGTGGTTCTGTTGTAATAACTCTTCCTTGTTTTTGTAATTTGTAGTCTTTGAAGTCCCGTGGCTATGTTTCCGAACAGTTTGCTTGGAGACACTACTACTGGTACTTGAAGAACGAGGGAATTGAATATCTCAGGGACTACCTCCATCTTCCTTCTGAGGTACATTAAGTAGTACAAAATTAATGAGTGAGACAGTATCTAATTTTTATTCGTTTACTAATTGAATTCCTTGTTCTATTTTAATTGTAGATCGTTCCAGCTACCCTTCACAGACAACAGAGAACTGAGACAGCTCGTCCCCGCCCATCGGCTCCACGTGGTGAAGGCAAGGTTTCTGAGGATCGCAGCGCGTACCGACGTACCGGAGGAGAAGGCGACAAGAAAACCGAGGCTGGTGCCGGAAGTGGCCAAGTTGAATTCGTAAGTCTTTCGCAGTTGCGTTTTTTTGATAACGCTTGTTTTTTAAATTGTATGTAGTCAAGGTTTTATTTGTTTTTATTTTTAGCGTGGAGGTTTTGGACGTGGTCGTGGAGGAGGTGCACCCCCACCATCTGAATAAAACAAATAATCTTCGTAATTTGTAATTCTTTTCATGGAATAAATCAATATCTCCGACAACAAAGGAAATCATGTTTGCTCAAAGCGGTTTATTTGATATTTTTTAATTAAAATTCACAGCAGCATTCAAATGTACAAACCGATAAATAGTATTTTAAGGATAAAGCTGTTCACGAGAATCAAGATTTTTAGTTCTAATCAGCGACTTAGAAGGCAGATAAGCTAGGCTTATGTTTTATTCCTTATTTTGCTGTGGCACTGTTGAGTTGTAATGAGCCCCGAGCTGGTAGCGATGCCGGTGAAACGTCAAAGTGAGTCCTGGGCTGTTCTTTCCCTCCCCTCCAAACTCCAACGGGGGTCCGTCCGCTTGAATGACTTTGATCGGCCTAGACAGGACCTGAGATAACACTTGAACCTCAATTTGACCGCCCCAGGCGGGAGTAGACTCGAGTTCAGAGCAGTACTTTTCAAAGCCGGAGGGCGTGGAGTAGTCATCGTCGAGAAAGTGAATGAACTGGCCTTGGTTGGATCTTAAATAGGACGCGACTTGGTTTCGCAGCTTTGGAACATCCCAGTCTGGGTCACCGAGGCGCGTCAGCTGCTCGGAAACGGCTTTGTACAAGCTGCCAAAATTTAAAATTAATTAAAAAAACGTGAATTGGAGCGATTCTGGAGGATTTTTTAACTTTGTGGGCGGTTAAAAGCTTACCAGTGTCCATCTGAAGGGATATCCACTTCTGATAAGCTTAAGTTTTTGAGGATCTCTTCTAGTTGCTTATCTTCCTGGGTTCTTAAGCTGTTTTCAGTGAGATCTGAGGTTTCCTGGTCAATCCGTTTCCGTCTCTCTTTCTCTTCTTGTTCCTTTTTCTCACGGCGACGCCTCGCTTTCGACATTTTTGGAGTTCCAGGACATTCCGAACGAGCATCGTCATCACCAACTTCACTTGACACTTCGTCGAGTGTCGCTGGAATGGTGGGTCCACCAAGATCTAGCCTTTTGGGAGTAAAAGTATCCAGTTCAAGCTTGTGACGGAGCTCCAGGTCGGCTTCCAACTTTGCTATTTCATCGGCCAGTTCCTTTTTCCTCTTTTTATCTTTAGCCGGAACATTTTTCTTCATTTGCAGAATCTTTCCTATAAAAAACATAGTCATATTTAAAAAAACAAAAGCTAATTAATATTTAACAGTAAAAAAAACTTTGTTCATATATTCCTCTGGAGGGAGTGGAGGCTGGGGCTACCTTGAAGCTCTTTCTTTTCCCTGCGGTGCCGTCGAATAATGGCTTCCTCTGGAGTTAATGGGGTCTCTGCCGGGACGTTGATGAAGTCACAGTCTCCGTCGTCAGCCATTTTTAATTAGGTTAACAATCAAGAAAGATTAAAAGCAAGTCCTTTTTGGAGAAGAAAAGAGCACACGAGCTAAGCTCACACAAGCAGACAAGCAACCAGAAAGAAGACTGTCAGAGCAGTCATCTGGCTGAGTGAACAACAAAAGCAATTTTTGTATGGGGCTGTTCACTATCAAAGACTACTACTTCTTATTAGGAAGAGTCAATTATTAGTTGAAATTAACTTTCATTAAATTCCGTGACAATTCTTTGCAGTTCACCCAAAGAGTCAATATTTGAAGCAAATGAACGAAACGGAGAAACGTGTACATTGAACGGCCCCTTAATTTGTAGATGTGCTCGTCATTCTCAGGTGGTCGATGTGAGGCAATCAAGTTGTACTTTTTCAGAGTAGATTTCCGCAAAGTTCTCATTTTTGTTTTCGTGAAGCAAGAAAAGGATCCCTTTCTTCCTGGCGAGCCTTGGTAAAGGAAAGAAAAAAGGGTTGAAGGGCTGCACGTCTGAGAGTTGGAGACCTTCAGTTGCATGAAGACCGTGGGTGACGGTGTGCAATGAACTCAAGAGCTCATCTTGTGAAAGACAAACAAAGGCGAGCTGCAAAATGGTAAGGAAAAACATTTTTTTGGTACAAGTGCTTTTAAATTTGTATTAATTTGTTTAAATTTGTAAAAATTAGTTTTATCGGTTGTTTTCTTTAGCACGGGCGACAAAAGAAGGAAAGAACCGAGGAAGAAGAAGTTTTGAGGAAGAAAGAACATGGGAAGAAGGTCGAGGCTTATCGATACGCAATGAAGATCATTTTCGATAAGGTACTGCCCTGTAATTAATAAGTCTTATACTTGATTTAAATTTGTTTAATGAGGGAAAATTTTATCCAGAGGTCGAAGGGAGAACTCGACGATGACTTGATGAAAGTGACTGGACAAATTTTAGCAAACAATCCGGATATTGGAACACTCTGGAACATCCGGAAGGAATGTCTCAGTCATTTGAAGGAAACTGAGTAATGAAAATTCGTGAGAAATTTGATGATCGAAAAGGAAATCTAGCGATACTAATTTAAAATGTGTTTGTGTGAAGATTTGACAAATTTAACGACGTTGTCGTTCAGAAGGAGTTGGACTTTACGGAATTCTGTTTGAAGCAGAATCCAAAGTCATACGGCGCCTGGCATCATCGAAGATGGATTGTGATCGAAACTGAGTTTTCAAAGGTGAAGGAGGAGCTCAAGTTGTGCGCGAAATATCTGGAATACGACGATAGAAACTGTAAGCTCCCGTTAAATTGGCGAGGAAATTTGTTGACAGTACAGTACAGGTTGACAGTACGATTTATTTGGTTATTTTGTTGCTTTCGACCAGTTCACACATGGGACTATCGACGATTTCTGGTCGAAAACTGTTCA
>VICI01002722.1:0-15537 GCA_019593645.1 Akabosia matsudoensis
AAAAAAATGTCGATTTTAATCACGATATATTTTCGTACAAAAAATCTCAATCTTTAAAAAGAAGTAAAATTATTTTAGAAAATTTCAAACGAAACGAGTCAAATTTTTTTTTTTTTTTTGGAAGACTTGAACGCCGCTTGCAGAATTTAATGCGAGAATTTTGTTGCCATTTTTCATTTCGAAGTGTGGTTTTGTGGCAGCTCGTTTGAAAAAAATAACAATGAAAGAAGATGATTCGTCATTTCTTTGATTTTTTTTGTGTGAATATTTTTTGTTTGTTAACTCGTGTGACTAGACATGGCCGCCCATGAAGTTCCTGACCGACTTTCAGTTCTGACGTACGTCGCCCAGTTTTACAGTCTCTTCAAGAACGCCGAGAAAAAGTCGAGTGTTCCCCTGGGCCTCAGTCTCCGGAGTCGTGACAAGGACGGAGTCGACGTCGACCTCAAAACGCGATCAGCCGAGAAGTCCAACTCCCAAAATTCCTCAGAAAAGGTACGTTTTGACGCCATTAAATTCATATTTTTGAAAAGCAGAGTACTTCACTTCTATTCGCTGGTACTTCCGATGGCAATCCAAGAGGTTTAGCAGATGTCAGTACGTGTGAAGAACTTAAACTCCTTCAGAAGGAAACTTTTTTAACAATTACGAACTAGAATTAAATTTGTTTGTATTCGAAAGTTCATTTACGGAGTTGAACAGGGTCATCCGTAACGACATCTTTTTAAAAATCTTGGATTTACGTCGCCAGTAAAAATCTTTTTTCATATATTTTCATTTCTACTCGATAGTACTGTCGTCGGATTTCCAATATGTTATGAACATGTCAATCCATGAATTTGTTGTTTCAAAATAGTTTTGATTTTATAAATCAAGTTTTCTGACAGAGTCCGAGTTTGTCATTTGTAGTGACATTCTTCTAACCATCTTGCATTTCCGGCGACAGTACCTCCAAAAATTTGTAAAAATCCTATCAATCACTTCTATGACTAATCCTCTTCTGAACTTACGATCAAGCACTAATTATTAATCATCACAAAAAAACCACATATTTTCTTAAATGTTCAAACTTTTAACGGCACTTTCGTCGTTCTATTTTTCCATTCAATTTCCTTTAAAAAAAATAATTCATCCTTGTAAATACACTTACTGTACATACGCCGCCCTTAATTACACAAATGACACTGCCAAAAAAATTATCTTTTAGTCTCTGCGGCTAATTTTCTTTCCTGTCAACTCTGTAATTAGCTGTGACGGAAGTTTCAGTCAGAAATAACAAAGTACAGGGAGGTTCACAAACAGCGCCTCAGTAGTATGCCTCCTCAGCTAATTTTCTTCAGTCCGATGCCAAAGCGCCCTTGCGGGTCCAAACGGTCGACGAGCCTTTTTTCTTTTTCAAGTATTTAATTTAATACCGAATGTCGCCAAAAGACACCAAAAAATTAATCCCCGTTAAAGTCGTCAACGTTTTGGCTCTTCACAAAACCGTGAAAATCATAATTGAAGAAAAAACTAAGGAAATAACAGGCGCGATGTTTATGAACTACTCTGTACGCAAGAATTAATGTTTTTGTTGACTTTTTCAAAGCCAGAGCGGTTTTCTTAAGCTATTCTCATGTAAAAATATTTCCCAACCGAAAACTCTGTTTTTGAAAACAGTGTTTTCCCATAAGGGCTAGAAGGAACCGCAATTTGCATACAATAGCAAATAACACTAATTTATATATTTTTATGCACTTCCTTTCTAACGACTTCGAGTCGCTTTAAATTGTTTAAAAAGAAACGCATCTCTCTTCTGTTTTTGCATACTGTTCAAAGAAACACCTCATGAAAGAAAGAATCGCGTAGATTTTATTCGGTTTACTGACAAGTAAGGCTTGCGAGCCGAACACCCGAAAATAATCTTAGTGAGTTGCATACCAGAATACGTTTTTCGACATGCTGATTATAACGGTGTTATGTATTTATTTTAAAAAGGTCCACACACCGGGATAGTCACTTTAAAAGGCGAACAATCGGGTTTTAAACGAAACTATATCAGCTGGAAGGGTAGTTTTGCCTAATTTCTAGCTCCAGACATATTTATCCCTTCTCCGTTTCAAATTACCGATCCAGCTGGCACCACTTTCTTACCCAGCGTTGCGGATTGTTCATAAGTAAAATCATTAGAAAATGTAGAGAGAAGCGGTCGTTTATTAGAGGAATCACGTATCAAACGTAAATCCAAGTAATGTAATCAGTTGTGTGATGTAGTGAACACTCCATGATGATGGCTAAAACCGGACAAGATCGGTGACGAGAATAGCATTGAATTCTCCGTGCTTCACAACACAACTTTTCTGCCATTTCATTAAATCTCCGGTGAGCCCTCTCACCAATATTACTTGTTGTCACACCCTGTATTTTAGCAGTGCCATTTTCGCACGTTTCGACGTCGCCTGAGACACGTCTTGACACATCTTTGAAAACTTTGCTTATATAAAAACACACAAAAAATTGTTTTGTCACGTGACCTCGGAGAAAATAATAATAATAATAATCAGGCTTTTGTAAAGAAAGATTCTATTGACATTTTGAATCCCGTTGGGACCATTCATTTTTTTCGTAAGTTGAAAAAGGTCGCGGCTCTTTTCGTATATGAATTTTTTCCTGTTACAACCACCCAGAACTTTTTTTACCGTTCGACAGGCGGGGCATTTGAATTTTTATTTTTCTGCACAGTTGGTGGGATCTACGCACGTTTGAGTGTCAATCGAAAAAATGAAATAAAAAAGAAACAGGCGGAGAAATGGTGTTGACAAAAGAAGTCCTGTTAGTACCGTAAATTCTGGAAAGAATGCCGGGGTCTTCGAAGAACACCGGTTTCGAAAGAGTACTGTAAAATCTCCAAAGTGCAAACACCATCGAGATCTAAAAGTCAAATTTAAAGTCGCGCCGTCTTCCTATTTATCGGCAGGGTCGGAGAGGTAGTACCTCAAATTTTCGCCTGGGGTGTTTTTTTACAAGAATTACGGTCACCGACATTTTTAGTTTCGACAAGGTACGCAGAGAGAGAGAGAGAAAAGAGTTAGAAGAAAAAGGATGAATCACGCAGGATATGCGTTTGAAAAATAAACAACAATGAAAGAAAAAAGTAATTTGCATAAGTCATGATTCATGATGAAGCAAAATATACAGGGTTAAAGTTGCCAGTTTTGACTGCGGGCCCATTGGAAGAAAAAAAAATTGCAGGAATAAATGCAAAGTCCAAGTGTGCAATTTTTATGCACATTTTGTACAATTTTGACGGCATTTTGTTCAGATTTTACCGTAATCCATATCATCTCACACCATACAGTAACTAAACGGGATATCAATTAGTTTCTGGAAAGGAGCAAGTAGCCTCGTTTACTTATCCTTGCATGATTACCTTAATCTTTTTAAGCATTCGCAGCCATTATATTTTGTTAATTGAAAGGATCTTGCAACAGTTACTAGCCAGACAACATAACCTTCCCCATCATTTCAAAGCCCGCTTGCCACAGAAAAATGTACTTTCAAAGCTAAAACATTGTGTCACGTATGAACGGCCCAAACAGAAATATGGAAACTTGTATAAATCTGGGAATATTCTAGGAACGAGGGTTTTCTTTTGTTTTCTTTTTTCATGGGCTTCTCTGTTAGCCCAATATGTGCGTAAAGTTGCCCGCCAAAAGAAAAGAAAAAAAAGCAATTTTGAATTTCGCAACACGCGCACGGTTGTAGTTTTGCCATCGCGACACATTTCTAATCAAAAGATAATTACGCCCAATCAACTGTCAAAAATCCCTTGATCAATTGGCATGGCGTTTAGCAACCAAACGTCTTCAACAAGCTAAGTTAGACGCCATTTGCAGACGCCAAACAAACGTGTTAATCAATTAACTAACCCAAATACGGGAAACTTTATCAGGAAATGACCCACAAAAAAAGAAGTAGTAGTAATAATAATGAAATAAGGATTTTGTCACGTGACAAGCCGCCATCTTGAAAAATAAAAGGGAAAGGAGCAGAAGCGTTTTGAAAAAAAATTGAACATGGCAATGAGGACGCGCTGCTGCTGCTGCTGCACTTTCTATTTATGCACCTGTTTGACAACTTGTTTTTTATGTCAATTACTTTTTTCAGCTGCAACAAAGCAAAAAAGGAAAACCGTAGATTTATCGTTATTAAAGAGACTCTGCCAATGAGACTTTGATTATTTCTGTCAAAAGGGTATAAATAAGTAGCGCGAGTGGTTGCGGATGAAAAATAAACCGTTGCAACGGTGGAGTAGGTATTGGGTTAAGATACCCTGGTCGAATCATTTAAAACGGAAACAAATTTGAGAAAAAATCCTTTCACAAAACATGGTGAAAAAATAGGACGGCAGCGAGAATTGAACCTGCTACCTCAACGTTATACACGATTTTAGACTCATCGCTCTAAGTACTAGTTTACATTTGCTTCAGTTCTAGAGAGTCGAGAATATAGTTTGATATTGAAATGTAGTTATTTCACTATTCCCGCAAAATTTTCGCATTTACTGCCAAAGGAATCCCAACATGAACAGAAGATGTCACGTTGATACTTAAACTTCAATTCCGGTTCAGCTATATTTCTTGTAAATGTAGACGTAGTCTAAGTTCAAAAAACAGTAAGCTCGAGGGATAGAATGATAATTGAACGCGGACCCCCTACCTAGATAAATGTGCATTACATACAATGTTTTCCTATTTTATTCATAGGTATGAATTTAAATGCGATGATTTGGTTTTAAATTCATAGAATTGCATAAAAATATAAGGAAAAAATTGTATGGTATGCAAAATAATCTAGGTAGGGGTCCGCCGTCAAAAGTCATCCTTTTCGTCAAGCTCACTGTACATTCGTTATCAGGCTAAGATAAGGACCACAACAAAATTGTGAAGTATAGCTTAGGAGATTTTTTCGTAGTGTCATGCCGCCGGCAGGTAGTAAAAACAGTGACGAAATATGTATTTTCTTCAATTAGTTTTGGATTTGAAATGTAATATTTGCCATTTATAAGAGGTCATGATTCGTCTTCAGAGTCACGTGCTTCTGCTTTTGGCCGCAATCAGGCGTTTTTTACGGTACACTTTTTAAAAGCCCTGAGGGCATTTGTCTCAAAAAAGTATTTGTATTTTTGCAAGTAGTCGTCTTGTTCAGTATTGTTTCTGTTTTAAGAGACAGGAGTAGCATTAAAACACGTTTTTTTGTGGGGAGGGAAGGAGGGGAAGGGAGAATGTGTGGTGAATTGAAGGAGAAAATCACTTTCTATTTTTGTTCACAGCTCGTCTGATTTTATAGCAACAGAACAGAACTTGATTAAAATGAAAAATAGTCAGAGACAAAGAAGAAGAAGAAAATGAAAGGGAAATGCAAGATAAGGATTCTTATTCATACCGTCAATAATTAAATCACCGTAAAACCTCAAAACAACGCCGGGTTGTGTAAACATAGCCGGCTTAAATGGTAGCTTGGGTTGTTGGCTGTTCAAAAGAAACCAAAGGTGATTTCAGAGCTAGAATTCATTTTTATAACTGTATTCCCTTAATGAACAGACCATATAGGTACATCCATAAGCCAAATTCAATTTGAACATGAAGTCAGGCTGTAGAATTGGTTTTGGTTAATTGTGAACAGACCACAACGCGAACTTTCTGGAGTTCAATAGATATACGACTTATATTTCAACATACAAAAATAACAGTTTCCCTATTTTGAACGATATTAGAAGGCATGTTTTGATAAAAGTAGCTTTATTGGGTGAAGTTTCGATTGCAACGGTCAATCATCATCGGACCAAGGGATGCTCATGCACAAAAGAAATTATTTCCAAAAAATTGACTTCAAGAAAGGAGAAAAATAACAAGTCTAAAAGACGGAAGCAAGTCTTTTGCTTTCCAGGATGTAAAAAATTAAATATTCTCCTAATAGAAATTTTACGGGAGAATTTGCAAAAAGGAATTCATTAAGGTTGATGATTTTGACGTCGTTTTAAATTTAATTCGGCGTGGCAGTCTCCTTCGCCTACAGATCATTGAAGGGTGTTACTCTTATGAGGAGCAACGCACATATTAGAAGCATCACCAAGTCTGCACCATTTTAACAGACAGAGTTTACTCATTCATTTCCCTACCTAAACGTCGGTCTCGTCTTTTTTTCTGTCTTGTTTGCAAAGTTGACTGCACTCTTTATTACCGGCGCTCTGTCAATACAAAACAATACTTGCGGCATACATGGTGAATGTAGTTTTTTCTTATTGTTTTGAAAATAACAATTGACACATGAAATAGTCCCACGTATGACGCCGTACACCGTGTAGTAAACAGCCAAAAAAACGAATCGATGGGTTTGTAGTGACAAAAATAAAACAAAAAAAATTTTTGTTGTTTTTTTACATAAGATGTTTCAGTACCTAAACTTTTACGCCAAATGAAATATTAAAATGAAGATGCGTAACTGTAAGCCAAAATAATCGTGCTTACCACAAGGGATCCTGGTTATCTCATGCCTGATCGGCTTGGTGCTTATCTTCCCATGACTATTCTCACGCTTTTGCCTTCTGTAAAGTCAAGACAAAACTTTTGCCTCATTTTGCTGAGACGCTTTTTCCTTTGCTTGTGTAAATACCCAATCACGATCATGAATATTTCTCCCCTCATTTGCATACCTAGAAGGAAATATCATTTTGTAAATTATTTATTCGTCAACTGTCATTTCCATTGTAATATAAACAAATGAAATAAACATAATCCTTTTAACCACATCTTGTACAAAACACGAAGACAAACGCTTGACTCTGTTCTTCTAAACAACTATTTAATGAGCAGGGACGTTCAAATTATGCCAAATTACCGTAAATCTTCTATAGATAGCCCGGGGTTAATATGCGAAATTTACCTCCGGACGCACTCGTGATATTTGGAGGCTCGGAGATCTTTTGATGCCTAGCGAAATTGCAAATTTGATTTTTAAGTTAAATTAAATTCCTAATTATGAATTTTAATGAAAATTTCGCGCCCTGGAGATTCTTATTTTTTCGGTTTCTTCCGTCATACGTAGATCATTGCCGATTTTGTGAGGTTAGTTGCCATACAATCCATAGTCTTATATAAAGACCCAAAAACTAGTCAAAATTCCCCCTTGCCCATGGGATCTTTAAAGATACCGGCGATATTTAGCGGAATTACGGTATGCGACTTAAATTATCAAAGCTGAAATTCCGTACATTTTGCAGAAAATGTCATCGTTTTTAAAAGTTTGTAAACAATGTTAGCAAAAATATTAGAATATCCTTGTCGCATTTTCTAACATGTACAAAATCATGAGAGTAGCCGAAAATTGTGCAAATGATGCGTTTTAACGTCCCTGTTTACAAGTCACCCTGTACAAATTATAGACCGTCAATCATTTCTTTACTTCTTTAGATAAATTATCGAATCTGTAATGAACCCATAACCCTGTCAAATATTTTATTTTTATTGGCGTCTAACTTACAATATTTTTAAATCTATTTTTCTTTTTATTTATTTATTTATTTTGTTGTGTTTAATGTGAATTTTTTATCTTATATTTATTTTTTGTTTTTTTTTTGTTTGGTTTTTTTCTCTGTGGCACGTGACAATTCTGTATGTTATTTTTCGTTGGGGGGAAAATCAAAATATTTGTGGTCGTGATTGGTGTCTTGCAACAAAAAAACAACGCTCTCTGTTTCTGCCATTTCGCAACAAAATAAAAAACCTTCAGGACGAGGCCAATCTGGACATGATGGGTCAGTACAAGCCTGAAATCATGTGCTGATCTGGAGCTGCAGCCTGCAATAGCCTTATAATAATTTTAAAAATATATTATCAATTTTTAAAAATTTACTTCTCGTATTTTTTCTTCAAAAAAAGTTTCTTAAGAAAAAAAATATCTCTTCCCGTTTGTGTTTTGTTTGTGTTTTCAAGTAACTGTATTATTCAAACAAAAATATATAGCTTTATCTTCCCGCACAAAAAAATATCAAATTTTATTTCTCTTTTATCTTCTTACGCAATTTTTTTAAAATAAATAAAACGCAGAATTTTATTAAAAAGGTATGAAAAAGATAAGTTTTTTACTGTTTTATATTTTGTGTACAGGGTGGATCTGCAAACATTTCCCGCTTTCGAATTTGTATGTTATATGACAAAAAGTGAATTAGTTTTTTCGAGACGTTTACAGTTGCATCCTGGCTTAGTTTTATCGTTTCCTATCTGCCGCCCACCAGGAAAGTATTTTTGCACACGCGTCTATTCCCGTTATTACACAAGTTTTCTTTGTTTTTTGGGGTAGTTCATAAGCAACACAAGCGGCTGAGGCTTACAAATTATGATGTTCTCTTGTGAGCGGCCAATAACTTGAAAGATGGTTACGGCAAGCTTATACGATACAGCGAATATTTAATATTTTGTAAACTTAAGCAGCTGTTGTTCTTTATGAACAGCCCGAAAAAATTAAATTTAAACTGATGTGATGTAGGAAATTAATGCATGTATCTAACTTTTATTCGTCTTGGGTGGCCTAGAGGAACTGATGAAAATAAAAGAGACTGCAACTGTATAGGTCAAGAAGGTTAGATTTAAGTGGAGGAACAAAGCCAATGCAAAATCAAGCATTTTTCGAAGCCAGATTTTTTTTATTGATTTTTGGTCTGAAGATGGAATTGTTTCCNGAGGTTTTATAGAAAGCTTCTGTGTTTTTCTTTCATGAGATATATTTGGCAGCGGGAAAAGTTATATGGTCCACCCTGTATGAATTTTATGTTTATTTTGGCTTATAGTTAGATTTAAATGCTTATTTAGAAGAAAAATAGATTTAACTTGGCAATGATCTAAAAGAATCACGAGCCAAAAAAATGCATCTTTTATTGTGGCCATGTTGTTGAAGAAAATTTATTTCACGTTTTCTGCAGGTTCGTTCACAAACATTGCACCCGCCATTTACTAGCGTTCTGTCTCCTCAACTGCCGTTGAGAGGATTTCTCTGAGTCATTTGTGGAAGCCCACATGTGGGTCCACACGGTCGACAACTTGTGTTTTGCATAAAACTTTTGATTTGGAGTGAAATGATCCACAGAAAAATTGCGATACTCAGTTTTTCTTAGATGTTTTTGCTAGTAAAACTTTTATCCAGAAGTCTGTAAATTAAGGTGCAACGTTCACGAACAACCCTGTATTAAGTAACGAGGGGGATTTTCGATAAGAGCAATCAATGTCAGAAACTCATCCCACTCAGGAAATGACTACCACTTCCGGTCTGGCGTAACAATAACACAGATTATTTTTTATTTTTCATTATTTTTTGGCATGAGTTGTCCATTACAACATAAAAATGAACAAGAATTTCTTTTTATCAGGATGTTTCATAAGCAATTTCACGCTCTGTTTAACCGTGAAATAAAATATAAACAATATTCAGAATGACCACTCCCGGCCCACAGGATGTTGGCATTTTAGAACAGGAAAATTAAATTGAAAAAAATAGTCATCTTCTGATTGATTAAGTTACAAAAATCGTGCCAAGTTTGAATCGCTGACATTGAATGAATAATAAGACTTGCTCAAAATTGTTCGAAAATGGACAAAAATGAAAAAAAAACACAATCCAAATGATAGTTCGTACAGAGCTTGCCGGAGGCGAATTCAGGACGGAAAGTTTGACTGAGAAATAGAAATGATGGAAATTATATGAAATACCATATTCGTACTCCGTATAACCTATGCCCTTGTCTGTGAAGCATTTGTGAACGCAGTATCTGCTTAGTTTAAGATATCAATACAGAAATTTATTTCTCCATCGGCGTCGCTACCACACAAAACCTCTTGAGCCATTTTACAAGTTTTTATCGTTACTTGATGCATTCTACAATAGCATAATGAATAATGCATTTTAATTTAATTTCATCTACAAATTACAAAATACTAGAAACTTACCTATGTTCATACAGTAAGAAAAATAGGAAAAACATATTGGTTTCTTTCGCGGTACTGTAGAAAATATCTAAAGTTTGGTTGGTAATTAGGGGCTACCCGTAGCATGTAGTTAAGTCATTATTTTATTAACCGTCAATCCTCTATAAATCGCCCCGGCAAAAATTTGAAATTTAGCACTGCAACGCCCTGGCGATATATAAAGACCTGTCGAAATTTCAAATTTCCCTCCCGACCTCGGCGTTCACTCCATTTCTCACGCGTGCATTTGAATAAAAACTGTATGTTTCAGTATTTTAATTCAAATGCATGTGTTGAATACAAAAATGTATAATTAATTAAATGCTGTGGGTGGTCCGTAGGTAAACAACCTATCTTTCGATGATTGCTCCAGTACTTTCAACTTTTTTCTTCTTATATTTCTGGTTCAGTAACTGTTGGTATTAAATTATTTTCTTTTTTGTGTCCAGGTCATTCCTAACCGATCCTCATCATTATCGTCACCGTTACCCTCCCCCAAAAACCGTTTATCCTCCTCGCCGTCACCCGTCGTTGACACTTCCTCCTCCTCCACCTCCTCCAAACGGTCGTTTTTGCTAAGCCCGCCACCTTGCGCCAAGTGCTCCAATCCCGTCTACATTTCCGAGCGGACGGTTTTCCTCAAACGGCTGTTTCACCGGAAGTGCTTCCGGTGCGACGGTTGCTCAGTCCTGCTCAACCCGCAAACATGTGACGTCTCCTCCGACGGCCTCCGCAACTTTTGCATCTCGAGGCAGTGTCAGCTCCAGCTGTTGAGGTGGAACAGAGGCGATCTCAGTGAGAAAGAGGAGACCAAGATAAGCGTCAAGATAACTGATCCGGCGTTACTCGTCCGGAATTCTTTTGTTGTTTCGGAGGCGGCGTCAAAGACTCCAACTGAGGAGGAGACAAAGACTGGTGAAGAGAGTAAGAGTGGAGCAACCGGAATTGAGTTATTAAAAGAGGTTGACGAAGGGAGTAGTTTTGGAGGTGATGTTCAAAGAAGAAACTGGCTGAGGGAGCAAGTTGAGGGGAACATGGAGGTGAAGGATGGAGAGGAGGATGTGAAAGTGGAGGGGATTGAGGAAGGGGTTAATGTCGAGGAAAGTAGGAATGGGGAGGAATCTGTGAAAATGGAGTTTGATGAGGAGGATGAGGTGATTGAGGTGACTGTGCAAGTGACAAATGAGGAGGAAGAGGAGAAGGAGGCTGTTGTTGTTGTTCCTGTTGTAGAGGCGAACGAAGAGGAGAAGGAGGAGGAGCTTGGGGATAAAATTGATTCTGAACTGGCGAAACACAATCAAGAGGAGGAAGAAAATGAGGAGATCGGTGAGGTTCCGGACGGAGGACGTGACAGTGGAATCAGTGAGCTAAACAGTATTGACAAGCAAGTCGAAGATAAGCAAGAAAATGAGGTGATTATTGAGGAGGAACTGGTTAAAACTGGTGATAAAGCAGATTTGGGAGAGGAGACTCGTGAGGACGATACAAATCCGGAAGTGATTCTTGAGGAGAACACTAATCACACACCGGAACATCATCCTCCAGCGGATCCTGGAGGAGATCAGCATCCAACTCTGCCCGTTGCCCTAGAGACGCCACCCGAAGAAAATAAACAAACTTCAGAACCAGCTGACTCCTATTTACCAACAATCTCAGTACTTAAACCGGAAGAAATCCCTCCAAAAATGACGCCAACCCCGAGAAAAAAGAAGCGAGCTCCTCAGCCATCTCCTCAAATCATTTCTCCTCCTCCAAGTGACCCGCCAATGCCATCGCCACGAAGATCTCGTCGCACAGAACCAGAACCTCATCTACCTCCTCCAAAGGAAGAATATCCCTCCGAGCTGAATCCATTTGGTGACGAGGACGAAGAAGTGCCTCCCTCGCCGATCCCAAAACCCCGTCCAAAGCCCTCCCAAACCGACCCGGAAATAAACAACAACTCCCCCAAGCTTCCTCCGCGCTCCTCCACACCCTCCCAACCGTACAATCCCTTCGAGGAGGACGACGACATCGGGTCTTTTCAAGAGGACGACCGTCCCTCCGGTATTTTTGCTCGGGACACCGACGCCAACTCCATTTCCTCCAAAACTAGTGATCTCAGCATTCCCTCGAGCGCGTCAGCGCTTCAAAAGTCCCTCCAAATCGCGTCCACGGGGGGAACAGTCCGCTCTAGGAAAACCAGACGAGCTCCTCTTCCTCCTGGAATGGTGTCCCCCTCCGAATCACCACTCCCTCCAAATCCTCCATCCGCCCAAACGCCAAAGAAGGTGATTCCAGTCAGCCCCGAGCTCAAAACAATCAAAAATGAAGTGAACAAAGTGCAATACAGGAAGAAGCGACGTGCCCCGCCCCCGCGGAGGAGGGTCGAGCCTCTTCCGGAGGATCAAATCAAGACTGAGCTGAAAGACTTGGAAGATCAAGCAGAAGGAGCTGGAGCGCCAGGGGATATCTCTGGAGGGATCGATAAGGCAACAAATGGCGACGATTGACGCTCAAAACGAGGTAAAAAATTGTAAACAAAAAAAACTACAAAAATTAGCTAATTTCTAATTTTCCTTTTGATTTTTTTATTCCAGGAAAATGGCGAGAAGGGCAAGAGTGAACGCGCTCCATCGTCCTCATCAGTACAGCCTCCAACGCAGGAGGAATCTGCTGGAGGAAATGGAGGGAATAACGATCAGTTGGACGAGATGATTATTCAGCTGTGGGCGATTGTCAACGAGAAAAACGACATTCTGAGGAGACAGACTGAGCTTGAGTACCTCCGGAGGAGTCACCGGCTGGAGGTAATGGCGCTTCAAAAACTACAAATAAATTAAAACTTTGTTCATTTGGCGGGAAGATTTTGTAAAATTTAAAATTGTAAACAGGAAATGCAGGCCGAGTTGGAGTTCCAGCTGCGGATTCTGATGGACACGCCCGAGGACCAGCGCCAGGACGACCATTCAACGACTGAGCAGCTCCTCCTCGACGAGTAACGTCAATTAATTAATTATTTTTTAATTAGATTCGTTTAATTGTTTGTTTTGTCGTCTTTTAGACTGTTGAAACTGGTTGACGAGCGAAATGAGGTGGTGGACTGGCTCGACTACTACCGCCAGATGGACAGGGAGGAGGAGATGGAGGTGACCAAGTCAATTACCAAGTTTAAGTCTCAAACGAGCCTCGCGGACATGATGCACCAATTAAAAGTCGCCGCGGGAAAGAAGTCGTCCTCGAAAAAGGACAAGAAAAGAGGCTCGTTGAGTTCTGAAGCTGGTAAGGAGGAGTCTTCCTCCCCTGGGGGAAAAGCGAAGAAGAAAGTCGGCCTGTTTGGAACTCTGCGGAGGAAGACTCGGAGTAAAAAGAAGGATGGAGGAGAAGTGGAGGCACTGCCAGTTCCTCCAGGAGGGTTTGATGAGGATAAAGATGTTGATGAAAGTGTTTCTGGAGAGAAGTAGAACTTGCCATAGAGTTTAATCAAGACTTGTAGTAGCAATAATAACTGATCGACTTGTTTTTAAAACATTCCAGTGGCGGGAAACAGAGACTATTTTCAAAAAAAATGTAGTACCTTACGAGACAGACTGCAAATAAATAGAATAGGAACCAATCACCGGCTTCATTTAAAAGTTTTACGGTGGCGATGATGATCATCGTGATAAAACTGCCTTCTCTTTTAGCTAGCGTACAGTGGGCTCGACGTAAAGAATGATCCTTGCCAGCAGAACACACACGTTGATAAATTTGCATAAAATGAATAAATATCCTTTAATCGTATGTACTGTCAGCTGGAAGAGAAAGAATGACGAAATTAATGCATTTTTATCTGCGACGGTGTCCTGCAATCAAACACCATTCTCTCGTTCCAGGGCGCTGTATACATTTTTAATTGAAAGGAAATTAATGTATTTTTGTGCAAAATTCATCAACGTGGGTGTCATTCATGCTGCATGCTGGCATCGTTCTTTCCTTCAAGGCCACTGCACTGAGCGACGTTTTATTTTTGTAGAAAATAATTTCTTGAATATTTTTTCTTTCTCTGGAATAGAAACGAGCGGCCTTGAAACTTTTGAAGAAACTTAGTAAAAATTAGGCACGAAGAAGAAAGAGTACTTCAAAATGCATAATCAGAAAAATAGTTGTAACTAAACGTCGCTTGTACTATTTTTTAAGTTTATTTTTTAATTACCGCCTTTCTGAGTGAGTAAGTTTTAATTTTTTTTTGTAATATAAGCTGAAAACGTATCTCCGCAATTTCGAAAAAACAATTGAATAAATAAAAACTAAAATCAGTCACGACCAAACATGCCGATTTCTTTAAATTTTTTATTTAATTTTCAGATTTACCGTTATTAACCAACATTGACCGTTATAAACCAATATTGACTGTGTGACTTGGCCGCTATGAACCATTTAAAGCCATTTACGACAAGACCACAGTTGTTTCGCTGCCATTCCTGCTAAAAATCCCAATAAATCTTCTTTTTATCATCACATCGATAAAAAGTCTGCCGGTTTCAGGAAACCGACAATGTATAAAAACTTTAAGAACTTACCCGAGTTTGGAGGGGAAATGCCTAGGAAATCTGTAAAAGCTGTTATTTGAAGTTGTTGCCCTTGAAAAAGACTGAAGAATTGAGTCGAAACGTTTGGAAATAAAACAACTTGTGCTAAAAACTCGTGGACCTTCCTCTTTACTCTGCTAAAAAGCTGTGATTGAAAGTGCTACATTGAAACTCAGAAAAAAGAGTATCCGTAAGCGTTTAGTTCAGCTCAGACCAAGATCTTCAGTCGTCTCTAAGAAACTTTAAGAAATTGAATAGAATTGGTGAATATTGATTGGAATAGAGTTTATTTCATTAAATAATAGAAAGCGAAAACATGCTCTGTCTTGACGTCGTCGGAAATATTTCATTGTTTTCGGAATAGTACATGACTAGGTACAGATATGTAGGTCAAATCCCCTGAAATACGAATTCACTGGAAAAACAAATACAATTATCAGAACAACTGCTACGTCGAATAAGCCAGGAATTGTTAAAGTTGACAATATCCCCTGTCAAAAGAAACGGTGTATCCAGTTGCACGAAACAACTTTAAAAATGACTGGCAGCTCTGTGCATAACAGCTTTTGAACCAGTTAAAGAATGAAAAACTATGCAAACTGGCATAAAATCAAAATAATTGATTGTTCAAAAGCATTAAATCCATGATCTTATCGGTATCCCCCACGAACAGCCTTTGCAATAAGCTCATTCAAAATTTCAGGAAAAGTAATGAAGACGCAAGGAGACGAATTGTAAATTATTTCAAAACATGAGGAGTATGACAGTTGTTCTAGATAAACTTTACAAATTTTGCGAGAAATGCTTAAGGCGTTAAAACATTCGTATAAAAGCTGAGACATGATGAGCATCGCGCATGACATGAGCAGGTCATTTAAAAAAATTAATTGTTGGAATTTTTTTAGGAGGTACTTCATGTTTCGAACTCATTTTAAATCTCGCGCAAATACGAGACACGAACAAAATGCGTGTCTATCATTTAAATTCTC
>VICI01002723.1:0-15537 GCA_019593645.1 Akabosia matsudoensis
TATGACGGTCGTTAAGTGAGAATTTGATAACTTATGTCATCTTGTGATTATGTATTTTATTATGGATTCAAATCATTAAAACAGAAGATAGAAATTCCACCCTACTACACGAAGATAGAACGACAAAAATAGAGCTCTCTATTTGCTTTATTTATTGTGATATGACGTAGACAAATGCCTTAAAGCATGGAAAAATCGCTGAGTCCATTGTTCCATCATTCTGACAAATTTGAGTTTCTCCTGGATGTGTATCTAAAAATTTGGAGATTTTGAGAAAAATTGTCGTATTATGAAAATTGTAACGGATATAACAACTGATTTGTTTTGTGATAAATATGGTTATTTTACCTGTCACCTGTCTCTCTCTCATAGGATTTGGACATCAGTCAACTTCATCGTCGACACGATGCTATCCTGTTTCATCAATTTCTTATCTGAGACTGCCCCAAGTTTTTCTCTAACCGTTGACGATTTCCTTGACTTTTTCTTGGGGTGCAAGAGATTCCGTAACGATGAGAAACTTTGCAACATGAGACCCATTGAGACTTCTTGTCCAAATGTCCAAAAAAAAAAATGTTTTTGCCGGTTTAAACTGCAAATTTAACTTTTATGGTGAAATTTGCTAGAAACTCTGTTAAGAAGTAATACCACAAGGAGAACATCTACACCGCATGCTTTCACCACATAAACTGATATCCTTCTCTATTGAGATCAAGGTGAAAGTGGTGGTGGAAAATAATTATTATTTCAACCTCACCCACTGTTTTCAGCTACATGTCCAGCACATAAATATTATATAGTGTTGCCCTAGTAATTAATGACTTTTCATGCAAAATTTTATCGATGACGCTTCAAGTTATGCTTTTGCGTAAAAACTTTATGTAAAATGTTTGTTGCGTGAAATGTCAACGGACAATTCCTTTTCGTTGTTCAATAATTATTCAACTTTCAATAAAATAATATCATAGTTTGTGCCCAGAAAACCTCCGACTAAGCATTTACGAGCGTGTAGAATATATACTGGAAGCCTTAATAATGTACTGCGATGTTCCAAGAAAAACATGTCAATGTCATTAAGTTTTCAAACCTGTGCCATACCAATTAAAAAATTTATTGTTTGCGATGGATTTGGTAATTTATTTATGATTTTGTATTTATTTTTTGGGAATCCCAAAGTTCCTCATTGACAGCAGCAATACTTACCATTTGCGTGATAACATTTATTTTGTAAAATCCAACAGTTTTACATAAGCCAAATCGAGAAAATTTCAAATACTCCACGTCAATAAAATTGAAATTAATTATTTCAAACGCGGATCATTGTCAAAAATTTTGTACACATTATAACGCTATCGCGCTGTGGTCGGCTGGTCGCTTGTTTTTCCTGGTCGACGGCTGTTTCCTCTGGAACTGCGTTAGGCTCCAAAACAACAGTTTTCCTAAACCAGATAGAGAAACGTGCCACGGATGCTTACAAATAGGGCTAAATGTATCATTAGGCCCTGATGGAACATGATAGCCCCGCAGAAAACCATGTACGAAGTGGAGTACTCCCACCAGAAATTCACTGCATCGGAAATTTCCTTCAATTTAGCCCCCTAGAAATAATTTTTAAAGTTAATTATTTTGCTCTCTAATTATTTGAATTCTGTCCATTTTACCCGTGCAAAGACGATTCCCATCAGCTTGACGTTCACGTAAAGCGGTCCAGCTAGAACGAAGAGGAATAAAATGGCCATAATCCAAAGGGAAATGGCCCTGAATGTGAAGTCTTGATATGCGGTGACTGCATGATCAAACTGCTTGCAATAGTGAGGGACACTTTTGTTATGTTGTCTTGTCTCGTTATTCAAAAATAAATATAAATCGTCTTCTTCCATGCGAATATAAAGCTGAGAAGAACACAAGATTGCTAGAGCCAAAATGATCAATGCAAAATGAAGAAAATTAAGGGAAAATAGGATTTCCATAAGGGTCACTATTCTTGCCTTCCATTTGTACTGCATGTTGAGAATATCTTTTTAACTCCTAGAAAAGAAAACCAAAATGTACAACCAACCTACGTTGTACAAAAACCAACTATTTATGACGAGTCTTCATATTTTCATAATAAGGTGATTCCTATGCACCATATCCAGGTATTACTGGGCTTTCAAATGATTTTTTAAAAGACGAGAACCAACTCATATTACTTAACATCTTCTAGGCCGGAGAGATTCAGAGTTATTCCACAAAATGCATGGAAAGTTATCGTTTCGGACACATTCATATCAAACTACAGCAATTATGTCGTAGAATATTATGCAGATTGTCATATATGAAATCATCGCACTATTTTATCTACAGGGTATTTCATAAACATCGTACCATTAATAACTGCGACTTGCGCATAAAATTCTTGCTTGAACAACGTCTAACAAAAACTTTTTCGTTTTTTAATTCAACTTTCTTTTGGCCATCTTGTTCACTTCTTCAAAATCAAAAATTTTAACAAGTTTTACGAACAAGTTGTTCGTCTAAACTCGTTAGTTTCGGAGACATTCAGTTTTAAAAAGAGTGCATCAAAAGAGCATTTCGACAGAGTTGATTCTCATGTGCGCTTCCAACTCGGACTGCGAGAAATGGACTCAAATCCGGATGAGACAGGAAACCAAAAATAAATGATGCGATGTTTATGAACCCCCCCCCCCAACCCCCAGCACAAAATTTCCGAACACGAAACTGCTCCAAACCAATACAGCGAAACGTAGGTTATTTCATTATGATGCCGTAGTGGAGGGATTGAGATTCGATCATAAAATCGTGGTCTCTGATTTTATTACGTAAGTAAAGTCGAGGAAAACAGAAAATAACACAATAATAAAACCTTTTGCATGGATATACTACGTCATTATCACAGACCAGTAGGATTTGTATGTGGTCTACTCTTCTGTGCGTCATTATTAGTAGTCATCGTCGTTGTTCGCATCATATTGCATAAAAAATATGCTGCTGCAGACGCATTTCTCCCAGCATTATAATATTCAATCAAGCCCGATTAACGGCTGAATTCTTAACAAATTGTTACTATTAAATTGACTTTATTTGCCGAATCTTTCGGAATGGAGGATACTGTCATTTTAAGAAACCGACTCCTTCAATTTCTCAAAGAGTGGCCAACGTTATATGAAGACAGGAAAAGCCACCTTTCCAGTGAATTTACGAGTTTAGTGAAAGGCTGTCACAGCGAGCTTTTAGAGCGCAAAGATAGCAGTACTGGAAACACGCTGTTACATGAAGCCATTCTTTATGGAAATCTTGACGTTGTTCGAATATTATTCCCTCGACAATACACCAAGGAATCTTTCCTCTACAAGTCAAACAATTATGGAACAGCTCCAAGAGACATCGCCACGGAACCTAGAATACATGCGTACTTAAACTCAACCGTTGCCTATCAAAGAGGTCGAAAATTCGCTCGTGAAGTTTTAAAGCTCTATCCGGAGGAGCTTCAGCGAGTTGTAGAACAATCTGAAATATCTACAGAGCCTGAGCAGGTTGATAGTAATCTTGAAGGGACAAAGAGAAACTTTTTCCAGTGGGTTTACACTTTTGCGGACGAAACCATGGTGACGTTTTACTGGAAAAAGCGAGCTGACAGATTACAGAAGGCACACCAAGCTTTTTTCAAGGATGCCGATGACATCAAGTCGGCTCAAGTTCCTGAGAGATTCGCAGAACTTCTGATTCGAGGGGGGCTGGATGTTTTTACTTGTTTCGAACCGTATTTTATGAGCTTATCACTTGATGAGTGGCCGATAAAGGTCGATAAAATGGCGAAAGAATGCGTTAGCAGAGTGATAAACTACAGGTGCAACCATTCAGAAGAGGATATAAATGATCTCGAACATTTTGCAAAGTGTTTTGTAAGGGAGTCGTCGTCGTCAGTGCTACCAATGGGACCATGGACAGTTTTTCAAAGAGGTGGGGTTGTCATCCATAGAGGAATCCATGAGAGTAAATTCTTGGTCAGAACCAATGGATCCTCCAAGCCGGGTAGGTATGGCTACCGAAAGCTGTTTGGGTTCGAGATTCAGGATAGCACGTTTGTGGAAAAGTACAAACAAGTTGAAACCCACAAGGTCACCAATCCTGTAGACTTTTTCATGAGTGATGACCTGAAAGAAGAGCTGGTGCTCGAACTGTTGACAAAGACAAACTATGCAAAGATGCCTACGCAACAGCCTGATAAAGAGCACATCCTGAATTCGGGGCAAACTGAGAAAGCCCATTTAGAAATTCCAGGAGATATCGGATTTGCAGTGGTAGATAAGGTATTTCGCTAAACTATAACTCAAACTAAACTGAAATCGTAATTTTGTACTTTAATTACTGCAGATTATGGATAAAAATGCAAGTATGACTGTTAATCTTGACGACCTGTTTCCACCCGCGTCGCCAAAAGAGACGGAAACTGTTATTAGAGCTAGTCCGCCCATCTTTTATCCCCCTATGACAAATCCTTTTTCAACTATAGCTCCAACAACGACATTTTCATATCCTTCAGTTGTTACCAGGGACACGCCTCTAGGTACCGTTTTAGAAAGACGTCTCGACCTCGGCATAAGCTTTATATCAACATGAATACTTGTAAAATGTTCTTGCAGGACCACGCATCATTGAGATTGTAGAAGACTGGAGAAACTCCGAAGTATTTAACACAGCCGTTTCCGAATGGTCGTCGTTAGCTCATAGAACAAAAATGCCGTCTCACTCCACTGAAGAAATTCGAAAGAAACTTGGGCTGGAACAGATAACAACATTTGACGCACTTGTGCAAATTCTCAAGCATTGGGTACAACGCGAGTCGACAGTAGTCACTGTTGGATGGCTCGTTGATGCCCTGGAAGCTTTAAAGTGGAATGAATTCGCTCGTATGTCCATTTCGTGTATTTTTTAAATTCGTTTCTTTCTTCGCTGAACATAATTCACATTTATCCTCTTCTCTTTCGCAGGTATGACCAAGAGCAAGCTCAAAATTCCAAGTTGACAAGTTGCACCACGGCAAAAATGAACAAAGTTAAGGATGGCAGAAGTAGCCTTTATGTACGTATGCCAATACCAAAACAATACCAACAGTTGTAGATAGCCATGTACTTTGAACATAATCCTATCCAAGTCAAACCCATAATGTAAACCGGATGTGGGTGCGTTGTGTGAACGCAGATTTATTAAAAAAACTGTTATCTCACGGAACAACTTCAAACATTTTCTTCTTTCTTTAAAATTCAACAAATTTTTATGTTATTACGGTGTACAACACCCAAATAGAATAATTTTTCAAGGTACAGAATAAGCTTATCCCAGGCCTAATGTTTCAGTTACATCAAATTAATGTAGCTTAAGGTATCCCGTATATTATTTCCAGTACTAGTCTCCAGCACGGTTGACTTGGCAAACGACTATCATCGTCAGTTTTGCTGCCGTTATGATTTAACTGTCCCCACATCCCCCTTTTAGTTTGATGATTTCAAGTAAATCCTCCTTGAGGAAGTCGGCCAGCTGCTGATAAGCTTGCTCAAAGTCGTCGTTCGTAATTATAATTTGAAAGTTTCCAGGCTGCCCTCCGTAGTCCAACTCCGCTTGAGCCGCGCTCAGCCTCTTTTCCAAACTCTGCTCAGTTTCTGTACCCCTCCCCACAAGCCGCTCTTTCAACACGGCCAAACTTGGAGGTTGAATGAACACAAGAC
The DNA here is from genome assembly GCA_019593645.1 of Akabosia matsudoensis. Classification (NCBI taxonomy): domain Eukaryota; kingdom Metazoa; phylum Arthropoda; class Collembola; order Entomobryomorpha; family Paronellidae; genus Akabosia; species Akabosia matsudoensis. The sequence goes on from VICI01002723.1 coordinate 5,730, forward strand.
GAGGATTCAGCTCGGTGCTTTTGATTTGCTTGACGCCTTGTACGTCAATGTCCAAAATGCAAATTTGTCCACGGTCCTGACAAGCACTCACAGACGCCTTGCTAGTTCCATACATGTTTCCCGAAAATTCCGCCCACTCTATAAACTCATTGTTGGCAATAGCTGCCTTGAAGTCCTCCCGAGTTACAAAATGATACTCACGTCCGTTCTCCTCTCCTTGGCGAGGAGACCGGGTCGTGTGGCTGATGGAAAACCCAAAAATGTCTTTGTATTCAGACATAAGGCGTTTGATAAACGTCGACTGCAAAAAAAAAAAAAAAAAAAACAAATACTCATGAAAAAGAAAATCCTTGGTGAAATTATAAGCAAATTCAACTGTAAATTACCTTGCCAGAACCACTAGGTCCACACAAAACCAACGGCCGAAGAAGAGACCTTAGCGACATGTTCCTTACGTTCCTCACAACTCGACAGTAGTACTCCGCTTACTTCCAAATCCGCTGGTCAAATGAATCTTTCCCTCCACAAATCGTCCTGTTAACCAAGGATTCCAATTAACTAATAGCTTTGATTTGGTTCTGGCCTATAACCTCGCATTACTAGCCTTCGCCAGCATTTTCTTGTCGTTTAATCACATTATCTGCAGACTAGCCATAGCCAAAAAAATCAATTTATTTTACTGTATACTTACCGAAATCAATGTATCCGTCAAGGACTTTCGTAATCAGTGAAACAAGACAAGCCAAGCAATTTTATGTCAGGACAGCAGAACACCGTCTTCTCCGTCCAGGTCTCGTGATCTATCAAGTTAATCTCCTTAGCCGACGGAAATCCTCGTGCTCGTCTAATACACGCTCAAGGTTAGGTTGCTCAAGCTGCTTTCCCTATAGTGACCCCGTTTTCCCTCCAAACTCCTCCACAAAAAAATACTCTAAATCCCTACAGCTTTCACCAATACACTTGTTTGGAATATGAGAAACAGTTTTTTCTCTTCGCAATGCGCCTTGTGCCTTGCAAAACCAGATGACTGCCTGCGAGAGACTTGTTTACATGTTTTCTGCACCACTCTGCACCTGCACCTGCACCACTCGTGGAATCTGCTTTCCACGTTGGGTCATGCATTTAATTTAATTAAAAATGGAGACCACTGACGTATTCTGCCTGGTGTGCCTAAAAACGTCTAAATGTGTAGACTTTAAAAGCGCAGTTAGTGCGTCCTACGCAATCGAAGAATTCTGCAGTAGTGTTCTTGGAACCGATAGTCAAATGCCGGTTTTAAGTGAAAATTCTGGTTGTTGTGACACATGCTTATCAATAATTAAGTCAGTTTGTGATATCAGCTTTACAATACAACGGTTGGAAAAGGAGTTGGAATGGAAACTGGATTCGATAACAGAGATTATGAAGCTTGCCGGATGTATTCCATCGCGGATGCAGGATTTGAAATTGACGGTTGCCAAGAGAGATGAGAATTTGAACCAACTGGAGGTATTCCGACAAGGACTGTTAGATAATTGTAAGATTGAAGCGTATTATTATCGCATTTATGTAAATTTTGTAAATGTTAGTCTTATTTTTTTGTATCTGATTGGTCTAGGTATAACAAAGGGGTGGAAAACCCAGCATGGTAAAGATACGATGGGCTCCAAAGAATATCTCCAAGTGCCAAACTGTGTTCCCGATGGTGCCAAAATGGACAGTAAATATGATCAACGGAAAAAGAGAACTGTAACCTTGGCTTGCGACCAGGAGACCGGAAATGGTGCTCAGGAAGCGTTAGATTTGAAACTTCCAAAGTCGGATTCTGGTTTGCTACCACCTAAAAAACGGGCACGTGTCGCTAATGAAAGTGATGATATCGAAAGCCAGCAAGAAGAGAATCTTGAAGTTTGTGAGTCTTCAATTATACCTTACTCTGACTACAACGAAGCTGAGCTCGATCAACTTCCGGTTGAATTTGGTTTATCAGATCTGACGTTAGTGCCAAAGGAGCGCCACATTGATGCCGATTCCAGAATAAATCATTTCGCAAGTGATGATGGCAATTACCGATACCGATGTAAGCTGAAAAGAGAAATGCCTTGGATCCTGAAACCACACATACCCAAGAAGATAACCCGCAACCTTGACGAAACGTTAAATCTGTATGCGAAATCGGAGTACTTTTCGAATGATTAGTTTCTGGGATTTTAACGTAGATCTGAATCAACAAGTGGACAATAATCACTTCACAAACAGAAACTTATAATAATAATAATGACAATAATAGTAACAAATTTTGCTTTAACGTGCTGATGGAATAAATGAAGTTGACTAAATCATCAAGAACTTAACAAGTATTACAAATTACATTTTTATTGCATTCAATACTTTTGTACTAATAAAATATATAAAGTATAAACGTTCGAAATCGTGACTAGGTTTTAGGTTACTATAAAATGTTTTGACGCTAGTTCCTATTCCTACCATCAAGAACCATAGGGTACGTCAGATCCTGCCGTAGCTTTTCCAGAACCTTCATCGCTGCTGAAGTGCAATGGAAGGTTCGGAACAGGCGGAGCATTTCTTGTCGTTTCGCTTGAATTGTAAGTATTTCTGGGAGATGAGTAGCGCCCACCTCGGGCAATCTGGTGAAGACTCCAGGTTGAATTGGGGTCAAAGCTTGGAGTAGTTTCAGGGAAAACCTCTGCGTTTCGTACTGGTGGTGACGTGGAAACCCTCGTGCCTGGTGAGTGTTTTGAGTCAAAATGGTTGTCCTCGTACGGGGCCAGGTATCTTTGAGAACTATGCACGCTATCAAACCTGGCATGTGAGGAGTTTTCTCGAGGGGCCTCTTCGAAGTAGTACGACAGTTTTCCGGACATGTGACTTTTTCCTGTAGACGCGATCTCGCTGGCTGTCGGGTTTTGCACAGACCCTGGAGCAATTCCGGTTGGAGTTTTGTTCGCTTTGTTTTGCGACTGCATCGTTTGAGGGCGGTTGGAGCTTGGACCTGGCCTATTGTTTATGAATTCCGTCTTCTTTGCAGGTGATGGCTCCAAAATACTCTTCACAGGTTTGGACCCTTGAGACTTTACCGGCGTCGTAGGGCCAGCTTTAGATCTCGGGTTAGATTTGGGCGGTACTGGGGCCTGGGTTGTACCTCCTGGAGGGAAGGATCTTTGTATTGCATTTGCATTAGGTTTTCCCCCTTTCGACTGTATTTGGGCACCAGCAGGAACAGGAACTGTGCCAGCAACCTTCGAATTTCCTAAGGCATTTCGACGAGGAGTAACTCCAACGCTTTGCCCAGGGCCGCCCCTACCTCCTTGGTTAGGATTTACTGCACCTCCAACGTTTTGTCTAGGGCTGCCTCCACCTTTTTGGTTAGGATTTACTGCACCTCCAACGTTTTGTCTAGGGCTACCTCCACCTCTTTGGTTAGGATTAACTGCACCTCCAACGTTTTGTCTAGGGCCGCCCCCACCTCCTTGGTTAGGATTTACTGCACCTCCAACGTTTTGTCTAGGGCCGCCCCCACCTCCTTGGTTAGGATTTACTGCACCTCCAACGTTTTGCCCAGGGCCGCCCCTACCTCCTTGGTTAGGATTTACTGCACCTCCAACGTTTTGTCTAGGGCCGCCCCCACCTCCTTGTTTAGGATTAACTGCCCCTCCAACGTTTTGTCTAGGGCTGCCTCCACCTCTTTGGTTAGGATTAGCTGCACCTCCAACGTTTTGTCTAGGGCCGCCCCCACCTCCTTGTTTAGGATTAACTGCACCTCTAACGTTTTGTCCAGGGCCAACTCCACCTCCTTGGCTAGAATCAAATCTACCTGCACTGCCTTGCTCACCTTCTGGATAAGAGCTTGTTAATCCACCTTCTCCCTGACCTCCACCGCCGCTGGTCCGTTGGGGAGGGACACTGGCTTGACTCGGAGTACCTTCGTCCCTTTGACTTACATCTGTATCTGGATTGCCCGACCGAGTTGACTTGACACTTCCACCTCGACCACCGCCACGTTTATCATCATCGTCGTCCTCATCATCATCACTACTTTTTCCATAGCCTGTACCCTTCTTCAACATCGCTTTGATTTCCGCCAGTTCCTCGTCAAGTTCAGCAATGTCGTCTCTTGTCGCTCCCTCCTCTCCCTCCTCTTCCTCTCTGTCATTTACATAGCGAAAAATCAACTGCAAAATCAGCTTCCGATACCCGGCCATCAAAACCTTCCATTTCTCTATTTTCTTGCTGCTCGTTATGTAACAACACTGTCTACACGAGCAGGCCGACTTCGGATCACTCTTGCTCCCCAGCAGCTTCAAAAATCTCCCTCCGCTTATACATCCACTCAACGTCGGTATCAGGTTAAATGGCGGCGGGAGCACGGTATCCTTGATAAACGTAAAGTAAAACTCGGTCCTTGCAAACTTCCACTCCACGTCGACGTTACTCTCCACTTCCTCCGCGACTTGGGCAAAGTATCCACTCAGCATTCCGAACAGGAAGGAACACCCAACGACATTGTAAAGGATGAACAAGAAAAGGCCCGTGTTTTCTGTGTACGTGTGATGAATCTCTTGCACAGCGCCACTCTCGTTCTGCACGTTCCATGTCAACAGTCTCGTCGTGCTTTGGCCACTATGCTCGTACAAAACGAAAAAGAATGTTTTGATAGCGTTCGTCACGCTGTGGTATGAATCGTCCTGGAGCTTCTCTCGTTTGAAGTCTCTCGAGTCTAGTCCATGGAAGTCTTTGTACGGGAGGTAGAGACCGAGCATTCCCGACGCAAACGCAAATATGATGACGACCATGATGAACATGGAGCTGATAAAGGCGACAACTTGCTTTCCAAGAATGATTTGAACAGTTCCGAGGCTTTTGAGAATGGTAAAGAAGCGCAGGATCCGGCCGGATGCGAGCAAGAGGGACACTGAGAGAAAGCATTCGCCAAAGATTTCGGCACAATTGTGGGGCCACATGAGACGGTCGGTGGACTGGATGAAGGGCTGGTTTTCTGGAATGTGGATCCACAGCCAAGAGTATCCCCAGAAGAGGAAGGTAACCACGAAGGACAGCTGAGTGATAAGATCATACCAGCTCCATGCCATTTTCCAGTACCAGCTCACGCTGTTCTTTTTTAGAATGCTGACAAAGAAGGAAATGACGTAGACGATGAGGATCCATTCGGTGCCGATGTTCGGAGGGCCGCGTTGTTTACAGTGATTGTCGTCGATTTGATAGTACGGTTCGGCGTCGTTGCAACGTTGGTACGGAAAAAGGGCTTGGACTCCGACCGCCCACAGAAAGAAAATGTATGAACCCAGGTAAGTCAGGAATCTACTGACGGGGCAACCCAAGACGCGCCCGACCTTGGTGTCCTGAGCCACCAGCAAGATTAAAGCGATGACTGGAAACATGAGAACACGGATGGCAATGTTAAACACTCGATACAACGTGGAGTAAGTGTCCCAGTTTGGCCAGTCGTCGGTAGCCCATATTTTGTAAACAACCTGGAACAATTTTATACATTCTCGTAATCAAAACATTCATATCAAGGCTTATCTTTTCTTACACTTTGTGCGTTCGGCTCTGCGATAAACTTCTTGAGGTGTGCTCCCACGGCATACCATAAACGTGGATACAAATGCGGGAGTCGTTCTTTCCCCTCTGCATCCATTGGACTCAAAAATATTTCCATTTCGTTTGTACTCCGGCATAGTTTGAACAACTTGCAAATGAACTCCTCCAACTCCTCCTCAAATCCAGAAAACAACTGGTTGTACGCCTGATCCCGCTCAATGATTTCCCGGATCTTTAAAATCTTTTGGATTGCGTAGTTGACCGGATCAATTTTCTCTTTTCTGCACATAAAGCAAATGTACTCTGGCTGAGCGAGGGCTTTGAAAAGATGGTATCGCTGGAACGTCCTGGTCATGTCTTGGTCCCCGTTCAGCTTCGCGCAGATGTCGCAGGAACAGCCAATGTTATGAGTGAACTCGGCATTTTCCAAACGTTCGTCTCGCATGTAGAACAACTCCATCAGAGCATAGCTTCCTTGTTGGGCTGCCAGCATAAGTGGAGTGATTACAGGAGGGAATTCGGAGTCAAATGGGACCGGCTCAGGTCCTTCTTCTTGTACCTCCTCTTCAATTTTTGTCTTGATAGCTGACGGCTGTGGTTTCGGCTCATTCAAAACCATGCGAACTGAAGCTTTCACTCCAGAACGAGTGGACATAGCGGAAGCACGTGGGGAAACTCTGAGACGAGAAGTGGTAGAGACCAAGTTTTCCATTTGCTGTTGACTTTGATTGTTCCCATCTAAGGATGACACAAAACGTAGTTTTTCCTCGTCTGAAGCAGCTGCATCGTAAAGCTCCAAGAGCATTTTCGTAATTACTTCATTCTCTTCCTTGATGGCATGGAGGAGTGTGTCGAACAGACGGACACCAGGTTGCTGTATCAAGAGGCGCGTCATCTCCTCATCTTGTCGACGAACTGCATAGTGTAGAACAGTGTAACCCTAGTTTTTAAAATAAATGATGTTTCAAACAGAAGGCGGCTCAAGGTATGAAAATGGACGACACTTTACCTTTTTGTCTGTTTTGTTGATGTCCATCCCCTTGAACTTGTTGGACCTAAGGAATACGTCAACTCCACTCACGTCTCCACTTTGAACTAGCTCGAAAAACTTGTACTCTTCTCGTGTCAGTCTGGAAAGGGGGGCCACTACACGAGATGGCTGTAAATGAAGATAAGGCAATCAGAATCAGTTCTTATCAAAGAAAACTAAAGGCTTTTCAATATTCAACGAACTTTGCGCCTCAACTCTAGATCCGAATCGTCATCCTCCGTTTCCTGGCCCCGTTTCCCTTTCTTCTTCTTCGATGTTATATCTTTTTCTTTACTTTTATCCTTATCCAGAGGCTTAGAGGGCTTTGACTTGGCTTTGGACGTCTTGTCCTTCTTCGATGCAAGTCTTGGCTCTGTGTCGTCAGTATCTGTTACAGGTACTGTGCTGTACTCCTTGCTGTTACGTTTGCTAGATTTGTTAGTAGCTCTCTTGGAGTTTGTATCTCCCTTGCCCATGGTAGTTTTGAAGAGGAACGAAAAGATGCGTGATTTAAATTGATAAATTTGATTATGCAGGCGTTTGGCTTCACGGGATTCAGCCTGCGTTTATAATCTGTTAACTTTTCATAAATATGATCGCTGAGGTAATGAAAATTGATCTTAAAATACTTTTTAGGGTGACCATGGCATGGCACTGTAAGATCTTTTGTGAAGTCATGCCGAAAGTGTATATCTAGGATGGTCACAAAGTATTAAAACGCCAATTATGTTTAGATCAATGGATTTTGAAAAATAACGTTAGAAGAGGACTTATTGTGTTTTAGTTTCATTTTATTTTATTTTATTAGTCAAGAACATTTTGTACATGTGTATTGTATAATTACATTTGAATATTTAAGTGGTTTTCCGTGCTTTCCACGTCCGATGATGTTTTGCTGGTATCCGTTCTTTCCACTACTGGATCGGTGGCCGTCTTGGCTGTGCTGTCAGGCTGCTTCATTTCCACTGTTTTCTCCTGGATTGGTGTATTAGTATGGTTGACTGGAATTTCAGTTTCCTTCCTTTCCAACGCTGACAGCTTGGATGGTGCTGAAATCATCATCATCCCCTTTGAATTGAGGTCACATTTCAGATTATCCACGTCTACGTCCGGAGGAACCGGTATCTTGTGGTACATGCGAGTGCTAACTGTCGAGTACCCATTCGCACTTGGTTCCTTTTCTTCATGTGTGCCCTCCACAATCAAGGATTTGTTGTCAGCGCTCAGTTTTACCTTGATTTCGCCTGGCTTGTAGACAGGATCAACTTTCAGGTTCACTTCAAACCTGGCTTTCTTTTTTGGAAGTACCTGGCCACTCGTTTTCCCTTTCCCAGTTTTCTCTTCCGTTTCCTCGTCTGTTTTGCAGAGACATGGACATGTACATTTTCTTTTCCTGGACCGGGTTTCCAAGGGTCTACGGAATGACCGAGTATCCGCGAGGAGTGGAAGCAATCCTGTACCAGTTGGAAGTAATTTCAAACCACCGTATGAGCCTAAATCAAATTCTGGAGAGTCGGCAAAATCGTCAACTCCGTTCTCCAGAAATGTAAAAAAAGGATCTCGTCGAAACACTTTGTAAAACATTTTGCTTGTTGATGGGATTAGTATTTTTATATTGAAATAAAAGTCCCGAAAGGCAAGTTTATATCTTGTCAAACTTTGAGATAACTTTGTTTGTAGCTTAGCTTGAATTTGGTATATGCGCTACTATTGCGGACAAAAAATCTCACTGTTACGCTTAGACTTGGTTTTGCTTTAATGTTTCTTCTGTTTGGTTCGCTTTATGAATTAACACTGAAGTTGCTGGCGAGTTACTCGGCTTATATATCAGAAGAGAGGAGCGTCCATATAGGCCTATAGAGATTGCTCGAATAATGTGGGGTTTTCTGAGACGCTGTAGAAGTTTCTATCGCATTCACGAAAGCTCTACACGTTTCCCTTTTCACTATGTAAAAGTGAGATGCACTATCTTTCATATCGGAATGCCTATATGCTCAGTGTTATTAGGGTGATCCCAATAAAATTTCTAGATATTGATGGAGAGATCGCGTATTCATTAAGTTTGATCCCTTTTGTTGCAATCGAGTATCTCTTCGCTTCGCTACCAAAAGCTCGCAAAGACGATTTGTAAAGATCAGTCAGTTTGTAAAATAGGCTCAGTCTAAATGACTATGGACCTATGGACGTAATCATGAATTTTGCACAATGTTTTAAGCGCACAATGTGTCATTTTAGGTAGGCACTTCAGTGATTGTTATTTATTAATAATTGTAATCAACAAAACCCCTTTTTTAACACGTATTAATTACAAACGTGTGGCTTTCACCCTGAATTATTCGGATGGTTAGATTTACTAGATAGACTGTTATTGTATCAGCGAGTATATGATAAATTCACCCTATATATTGAAAATGATAATGATACACGCATGAGATGAGTACCAAGCTAAAAGCAATATTAGGTTTGAAATGACTGGTACTGGTTTGAAATTTTCGTTTTCTGTGTCTTGAGGTTAAATTTTGCATTGATAGGCAGTACACGTAACGTTCGTTTGGAGTAATTCTACTACCCATCAGAGTAACCATCATACATTTTGTGTTTGATGTCTGTCAAGCGTGAAAATTAAACGGTAAAATATAGAAATAATTTACAAGGATTAACGAAAGTGTCAAGTTTTTTTCTGTGGCTCACTGATTCAACATGAGTGACACTAACGAGACGAATACCTAACCGGAGAATTTCCGAACAAAAATTCGTTTCAATATGAACTACTCAAATGCGCTGTCAAACGACACGCTGCACCTTATCCCAGCACTTGTTCGTTGTAATCAGTTCTACAGCCGATCGTTGTACTCCCACGCAATACAATTTAACGGATCTTCCCTGGAAGCAAAGTCCCTAAAATTGTGGCTTGTGAGCATGTGCGTTGTCGTATTTGGAGTAGCTACTTCTGGTATAACCAAAGAATATTTATGTATGGGAAATAAATATTCTAAGGGTATAACGGTACTTCACATGAAGTCGGTTCCACCTCTGAATGTAATATTCTCAGGGATATTTATTCCGATAGGGAGCTTCGTCGTCGGCTCAGCATTCATTTTGAACGCCTACAAGCATGAGGTGGTACTTGCATACACCAGCATGCAAGTTTCGGTAACCTCAATCATGGCAAAAAGACCAAAAGTACTTGTCTCGCCTGAATACAAGAATCTGCGT
>VICI01002724.1:0-15536 GCA_019593645.1 Akabosia matsudoensis
AAGAATTTTTTATCTTTCGAATGATGCTACTCACAGGACTGACATTTGTGCGGTTCCAAAGTTACAGCACCTAATTGCTCAGTTAATTACCAAATTTGGTGTCATTCACACCACTGACGGAATGTGTGTGTGAGAGTGAGCAAGCGAAAAAACAAGGTGTGTGTGTGCGCTGCATCAGTGTGGTGCTAACAGCACTGCTCTGCATGTGAACTCTCCCCTGAAAAAAAACGAGAGCGGAAAACCCTGCTCAGCTCCTCTCACACACAAAATATTACTCGGTATATTTTTGTACACTTAACGTAAACTTGCTCTTCAATATGCGATTAACAAAATTTCAAGATGCGCGTAATAAGCGATTTTCAATATCCGCTAAAGAAGGTTGGTTGTAAGAATGCTATTGAGCAGACAAACATGTGTGCCAAATCACGAGTCTGAGATATCGAGATAACGGACGGACATACACCCAATACGTTTTTATAAATGAGCTGTCGTTACTTAGTAATGCATACACTCGCATGTGCTCATCACTCTTGATAGGCACAGTGTAGATTACTCATGTTCCCTGCTGACAACAGAATTTTATTTATGGTGACAGTCACTCTTGGGGACACTTATCTGTTCAATCCATGATTATTAAACAAGCTACCGGAATTTGATTTTCATTTTTATGAACATTCAAATTTAGCTTCACTCAGAAAATCAGTTTGCTGAAGGTGAGCATCGAAAATGTCCAACAAGTTTTAAATTGTGCTTACGCATTGTGAATGGTAAAAAACTAGGAATTTTATATGATTTGATTCGGATCAAAAGCGCAGTAATGAGTGACAAAAGTTTTAAGTTTTTATCGATTTTCTGATTTATAACTTGATATTGCAGTTTCTAGCTGTTGATCCTGCATACACTTTGATGAAATGAGTTTTGGGAATAAATTATTATTAATGAAGCCCGGCGGCATTCGATGTCAAGACTGCAGACAATATACGCCCAATCGCCGCGTATTCTTACAGTATTCCTCTATTCGACAGTAGCAAAAAGAGTATATTGAACCATCAACCCTAAAAGCATGTGTATCTTGTGGTTTTAAAAACCTTTTCCAGAGATGAAAAATGCAAAAAATCCTCATATAACTTTGAGCAATACAAACACAAAAATAGTTAGGTAGCATTTAAAAGTACTCGTTAAACGCTTTTGAAAATCGCTACTCAAACGCATTGTATTAGCAAAATCGTCAAAAATGTAATTGACTTCGAAGCATACGGAAATCAAAAATCGTCTTCGCTGTAATGCTTATAAGTTTTGTTTTAGAGAAAAAAACCTCATGAATTATTAATGATCCAAATTTTATATCCTGCAACAAAACAACTCACACTGTGTAGATTACATTAGGCACTTGGCTGAATCCAAATAATATTTAAGGCTAAGCCGCATTCACCTTTTCCCAATTTGGTGCTACTTATAAGTATTTTACGCTCTAAATTTAAAATTATCATCGCGCTGTTGACATAATCTGTTTATATATTGACATAAATTCGAATAATAAGATTAGAGCTTTATAAGATATGAGTTTTTATGGGGTAATGGGAACGCTGCGAAAAAGTGCTTAACTTGTATCATTCGAAAATGTTTTCTACGTTCGTTCAAAAATGGATTAGAGGTAAACGCAGAATACGCCCACATGAGAGGTTCCATAAAGTATACTGTATACACTGTTCTCTTTGCTTAGCTATAATGTTAATCTGGACAATCTGATTTCAAAATTTTCCGGATATAGTCTGGGAATATTAGTTGTATTTATGTATTAGTAATTTTAGTACGTCCACATCTTGTAGTTTGGAAATCATTTTCTCATGTGACTAATAGCATTTCTCTGGTTAGGTAACTTAAGTTGTATCTACCCTTCCGCGGTTCATGAATGGTTTTTGCGAACATTGGATCAACACGTATTACGCCTTTTTATGAAACAATTTATTAAAAGTAAAGCTCGGTTCGGTACATTGATAGCACAGATTTCGCCCTTTTATGTACCTTCAAATAGACTGATACATAAATCCATTTGATTATCTTCATGTTTTGTCATTTAATGGTTATCAAAATTCAAAATATATCGACCCTGTCTCGCGAAGTTTCGATACAAAACTACTCCATTTTATATGTCTGGGGGAAAGTAGAAGTAAATCATTATTTTTACTGCTGAAACATTTTTGGTCTATAAAAAGATCACATCCTGGTAAAAATAGGGCATTAAAAAGAATTTAAACACTAAGTAACTTTCAAAAGAATCTTTTTTAAAGGTCCTTCAAGTTTTAGAATGCGAAATCTATGTTGCCAATTTGGAGAAATTTCTACGGTTTGAGCTTACTCGTGTAAAGTTAGGGCTCGCCTTTCTTTTTGATTGCTTCACAATTCAGGAGTTCAGGCAATTACTTGAGTCACTACTTGTTCCTCCTTACAAGTACATGCAATCTACCATTTACGAAAGAAGTAATGACACAAGCAGATTAAAATCAACAATTTTCTTCTATGCTGTCCGTGAAATCATTAAGATGGTGTGTGATGCGAAATTTCTTTAATGAGGAACCTAAAATAGCAGGTTTGTGAGTTTAGATAACGCAATTCTTGTCAAATATTGGAGTTGGGCTTCAGTAGTTTATGGACACTCAATTTTGGCCATGAGAGTACTTGTTCGTGTGCAAATGCGACTGAACAGGATTTTTCTAGCTGTTGGCGTTTGTTAATTTGTGGAAATGACATAAAATAAATTGCCCCCTTAAATCAGATCAATTTATTGACATTCAAACAAGACCGATATTGATTGCTTGTGGAATAGTAACGGACAGACATGATATTATCGGATTTTCCTAGACTAAGCGAACAGATATGTATATTAAAGCCGAACACTATTTTTGTTTTAACCACATGCGCAGGTAAAATTTTAAGAGCAAAAAATATATATATTCAAACACTTCTGCTACCGAAGCGGCTAATAAATGTCAACTTGCCTATGATTTATGCACTTATATCAAGTGGTAGAGATTCGTTTCGTAGTGTTGTGCTAGGGTTTAGTAGCTTGTCAGATTACCATTAATAGCGGTTTTCTAAACTGTGCTACGGTGCCCATAATTTTTAAAGGCATCTCCTAATAAGCATGACAGATGCGAAAAATTTATTATAGCTGAAATTGTTATTTAGATTTGAGGGAGTGGGAACCCCGTTTAGAATGCACAATTACCAAACAAAAAACTAAAATCTTCGAAAAAGGAACCTCTAGCTTTGTATTTAATAACGTTCTTCTTACAAAAATCAACTTGATTATATTATTTACACCATTTTATACATATAGAAGCCCAAATTGAAATAACTTTTTCATACATGATAAGACCAGATTTGAAAAGTTGCTCCAATAAGAAAAATTTCGAGGGTTTTTAGTGAAATAAACTAAAATTATCAGCCTTGATTGGAACACCGTTGACATATAATTCGTTATGTTTAACTGAACTCAATTTTTTTTTAGATCAGTCTCGAAACTAATCATCAGAGTAGCTGAATTATTGATGAACCTATATGCTTGACATTGTCCTTCTGAAAACACAAACAACGAGTGTTTTTTACCGTTTCCTTCATAGAATGTAAAAAAAAAACTCTAAGCAAGCCATAACAGTTGTGTTTCATACTGATACCATATGTACCCTTAACTAACTAACAGGTATAACTTCTTTCGAAAGAAATGAATTTCATTTCGAGTAAACTATAGTTGTACAAGACAAAATAATTTCATTCCAAACACTCAATAAGTATTTGAAAAGTCTTCATCTATGGCTGTGGACTAATTAGTGTATTCTCTGAATCTAATTGTCCTTCATCTTTACTCTAATTGCAAGTTTATTCTCTGAATTATTAGTGGACAGGGGACAGATACATTTTGAAAGATTCAATGATAGTCTAGTCTAGTCTTCAATTATGCTGTGTATGTATTGTAGCGGTAAAATGTCAAGATTCACAAACATAGATATATAGTACCAGGTTTCTGCCTTTCGCAGTCACAATATCAGTGTGAATCATCGTAAAGCACGAATACCTCGGTATGTACATAAAGTGGTGTTTCAAAAGGGAAAGTCTTATTGTGTCTAAGACTTCGTAAACTTTGTATGTAATATGTATTGCATAAATATATACCGTTTCATTTTAACTTCTGGTGTCTGTCTGAAGACATTAACTTTCAACGTGTGGGTAGCGTCTTTATTACAGATTTATATATCATATTACATGCTTCCAAATCCAGAATAACAATATACTTACGTGGTATATTGAAACTAGAAAAGACGAGACCTTTTGAACGATTGACAGCCTTGCGTTTGTAAACAAAACTAAAATTTGGCTTGTTAAGTAAACCCATTAGTAAATTATGGACATAAACTGTACATTATTGAAAAATAATACCACTTTTGAGTCAGCAAATATGGGTTCAACAAATTATACTACTATTTAGAAGGAAATATAGGGAAGAATAAGGTATGCTTTTCAGATGCGAAAGTAATATCACAAGTTTACTTTACAAAAGTTACGACTTTCCCATTTTTCATTTGATGGTCATTAAGGGATTTGACTACATGTGTTACTTTAAATCATTTCTCCAATATTCCCGCACCCATCAGTCAGTGTAAATCACTGCACCTGTAAAAATTATAAAACAAGTCCGACCAAAAATCATATTACACCAGATGATAAATATACTATGGGGTGACAGCCAATACGAACCCAATGCTACTGTAATGTGTGACCAAAATTTAGCTTTTACTATAATTAAACAGTCGATTCCCATTCCGAATCAAGCACACGCGTTCTTAAGAAAAGGGTATGCACTTTCTATCAGCATTGCCATGATATTAGCTTTCAAACGTTGTGAAAACTCGTTGTATCCGATGTGTACTCAAGTTTATAATGCAGAAGTTAATACAGAATTGAAAATACTCTATGATACAAAAATTAGACGAAATATTTCACGATACTGGCCAAATGAGTATGACGTGAGTGAATCCTTGATTTAGGGATATCTAAACGCGAATATCATTTGATACCACTCCTACACACCTACGTTTGAACGAATACGGACAGATTTATGGACAGTTAGACAATACAAGCCAGGCAGCGGAAACGGAAGATGAAATTTGTAACCCAGCTCTCACTTCGGTGGGATTTTTCTGTGCATCAAATTTTGAAAGTGGACCATTCAGGTGTCACGTCTTTTCTGAACATGGGTTACCTAGTGTAACTGGCCGACGGTCATTCATGAGCTTGATTTTAATAGACTGGAGAAGAAAGCTTTGTTCTTACTTTACCAATTACTGCTCTACTTTTCGGAGAAACATGACCTAAACAAAATAATGTATAGCTGCCCTAGTTTTGTTGTGCACTCACATCCTCCTCATAACTACACAACAAAACTTGGAAAGCCTAAAAGGTTGTCATTCCATCCGTACTCATCAAAAGTGTACCAAAAGTACACTCGAACAAATTTTACCCTACCTCTTTTTGAAAAAGGAGAAACCAGGTCAGGCATGCATGGTTTTAACCACCAATTTATTACAACAACTGTCTGTTTTTACCATACATTTGCAAAAGAGAAAACTTTCATGCTTCTCAACATTGAGAGTACGTGAAGATTTGAAAACAGACAAACTGAAATGCAAACTGCTAAAACAAAATCGGTATTTTATGATGGCATTCTTCCTTGCAACTTTGCTTCTTAAAAGAACACAACAACTGCAAACACATGTGACGATTGGGGAAAATTGTGGCAATGATTTTTGTAGTAAAAATATAAAAGGATCCTACAATATGGTTTTGGTGTACCTACATACTTGACTGACTCTTTTGGTCATCAACATCAGCATCAGCACACTTAGCCTTTAATGGAAAATCCATTACTGCAAGTTTCGCATGGAGAAAAAGGAGCCGTGATGAAAAAGGGTATAATGGATATTCCTGACAGAACATTGTGTTATACGTAATTAATTGCTAATAGGTCCATATAATTTCTCACACAAAGTTTTATTAATTTAGTTTTATTAATGCACCGCAAAAACCACACGTAACGCTACTTATTTTCAAGACTGAATTCTTTTCTATTTGTATAGTAGGGAGATGATTTCTCAAACAACAACCGTCATCAGTGCAACCATCATATCCCACTGTGTTATTCCATTTTCAGACTTCCATAGCGTCACACAGAATGATTTTTCAGCAAGCAGAAAGAAAGTTGTACGAATACTTTGATCGTCAGTGTTGCAGCAACTTACCAACAACAGAATTCTTTCAAGTACACCTCTTGAGAAACAATGCTATGGAATGTCTGCAGTCTGCATCACTACTTAGCGCCTCTTAAAGTGAAGAGATGCAATGGAGGATAAGTGACTCTTTCAGGCCTGCCCCTAAAAGTTTCACTGATGACATGCAATGGATTCCCAAACACTTGAGAATTTCTAAAATTTCACTCTGTTATCGTAGTCATTTTTCATTATACGTCACTGCGTAACGTCATTCGGTCTGCCAGCAATACGGTTATGTTGTCCAGTCAGATGGCTCAAGGTAACTAAAGAATGTGGAAAATCAGATTTAGGAAAGTAGAAGAATTTTTTTCATTGCTGTATGACTATTTAGCTATTTTGACTTAAAAAAACGGTTACATTGTATTCAACAACTGGGCTTAGTTTGGTAAACAAATAGGCAAGATTTTCATAACAGGGAAAAGGATTGCCATTTTTGTATGGAATTCTTTAAAGAGCATGAGGCACGAATACAGGAGCTTTTCAAAAAGTTGAATAAAACGCCTACGTCTTATTGCTTTTCACTTACATTTTCAATCTAATATCTGGGGGATTTCACTCTGTGATCCTCATGCAGATGCACATAAAACAGAGATTTTAGGAGCTCAAGTTGCAATATTCTAGCTCATAAAAGCACGACACGCTCATCCGAAATATTCGGAGGATTCAACTACCCATATTAAAACACCAAAAACTTTTGAAAATCGTTACATTTTGTATTATAACCTCATTTTTGGACATTTTAGATTATCTGTTAAAATTTAGAATGTCTATTGTGGCTTATGAGAAGCTTCTCAGAAGCATAACAATTGCTTCAGTGGACATGAGTAATAATTGGAATGCATTTATACTGTGTACCCTGCTTATTTGCTCGTAATCGTACACAATAATGCAGTGCGGCTATTAGTGTCTTACAAGAAATGCGTTTAATATCTGTACAAGACGCCAGTTGCTTTGTGAGTCGTTGCACATCACTTCGGAAATGGAAATCAGTTTTGTTTCGGTCGTACCTATTGTCTTGTTGCTTTTCAATGCGGTAATGCCATTATCATTCCTCTGTCGTTTGTGTGGAACTCTTAAGGCGATTTTTGTTTTCGGCTGCAGAATTGAGAATCATCCTGCTGTTTGTGATGAACCCTGTCTTTTCAGTTGAAAAGAGGAAGATATGCGCTCAATACTTACAAGCACATGAAATTATGCTCATGGCTGAACGTAGTTGTGATACATATGGATGGTTAGAACAAAGCACAAAACATACCTTATTACCTATTGACGTATAATAATGCTATTATTCTGACAATAACCAAAACTAGTAGACGAGCCGATTTGAAATGACTGCATTTCATGATACCATGAACTTACATTATTTTTACTCCAAGTTTACTCCAAGTCCTATTCTTCAAAACAACTTGACATAGAAGAAAACATCAAGTCAAACCGACTTTGTTTCTTGCTCACAAAAAAACCACCTTTTCTTGTACAACATGATATGATCTTCATGACCGTATAAATAATCAGAATGGAGAGTTAAGATGTGATACAAGGCAAGTGATGGCATGAGTACGCACACTACAAAATACAACTACAGTACCAGATACACTTGTTGTTCTTTTCCTGATAGGCGAGAGAAGTTTTCAGAATTTTATTCCTGAGTCTCACTTTTGGTTTTGCTTTTACTGCCATGTCTGTTGCAATATTGCGTATGGAGTGTGTACGATGGGGAAAGAGTGGTTTATTATGAGCACGTCGTCTATCTGCGGACAAGACGCTAAGTATTTATGCGTCATGATGTTGAAAGCCTCTAGGACTTGTTTACGAAATCCCGTGGACTTTTTTTCACGACTAGAAAGATAACGCTAGTTTAGTTGCTTCCTGACAAGCATTCTGAATGGAAGCAAGAGAAACAGTTTCTCAGGAGAGTGTCATCTCTATTTACATGTCTGACCAACTCCGTTGTGCGTGCTAGGAGTTAATGGGGATTCTTCTCCAGGAAATTTGTTGTGTCAAGCTAGTGCTTTATTGCATGCCTTGAGAACGCAAATGAGGATTTCAAGAAGCTAATTGCCTACAGTAAAACTCAAGATTACGTGAACGCTCATTTTTGTAAACCTGAAACTGGGAGAGCGGAAACGTGATGACAGGTAGCTTGGTAATAATTGAAATTCTACAGCTGGCAAGCATATAAGAAAAAGTTCAATCTGAAAACAGTCTAGATTTTACTGAAGCTATTTCCTTGTTTTAGAGGGAACAAGTAATGATGTGACTTGACTTTTGGTACAATGGATTGCAAGAGATTGTTCTATTTAAGCAGAATGCATTAATTTTAAAAGATGAAATCGACATTTTTTGATCGTCAAAAAATCGGCAGTTATTAGCACAAAGAAAAGACAAATTGTCTTCNTAATTTTAAAAGATGAAATCGACATTTTTTGATCGTCAAAAAATCGGCAGTTATTAGCACAAAGAAAAGACAAATTGTCTTCTTAAGTGTTTTGTTTTATAGTATGACATTCATGAACGGGCTTGGAGTGTCAGTTACGAATGATTAATAATGAGCACATTAATCAAGCATCACAATATTAGAGAAACAAAAGAAGTATCACTACTACCACGAAGTTTGACATTGTGTGTTTGTTTGAATAAGATTTACAGTCATTAAGTGCTGCTTAATCCAGTTGAGTCCTTCAGTAAATGAAAAATGCTACATTGGACCATTTCAGTCAATGTAAAATTCAGTACTTAATACGTCACATGCCGGGAGAATGTTTACAGATAAGTGCTAGTGCTGGTGAAATCATAGAGCGCCAGTGAGGAGAAATCCAGAGACGTATACTTGACGAAATATTCATTAGTCACATCCTGGTTATAACACTCACTCTTCGTTCTAATTCATATAACAAGGTTCAAGTGCTTTTACTAATGAGATGACCTTTTTTCGCATCTAATAAACCTGACAGCCATTTCTTCGTCCAAAATCTGCGGATTTTCAAAGAAAGTTTGTTTTGATATCTTCATAAATTCATTGCATTCCCCACCATCATTTTAAGGATATTCACGTTTAATGCCATTGACAAACCTTATTTTATACGTTTTATGTTTTTACCTTATCAAAAGTGCATGATATCTGCCGAATCTTCATTCTTGCACCACAAGGGTAATGTGGGAATGGCTTCACATGCCTAAGAACATTATAAGATTTTCAAAGCCGTATTTTTATATCCTTAAAATTGAACCTTACCATTTTGCAAACATAACCTGGTGAAGTTGAACGTGAATAGATATGGTGAAACTGGTGTTGTCTAGATGAACAAAGAATAAAAAACACATTCCTTGTTCTCCGTTTCTCATTTCTTTTTTTCCTGTTGGGAAATGTGGTATATTATAGCTGAAGGGTCTGACTTTTTGTGTGGTGTAAAGTGCGTATCAAAATCTCATCTTGGGAGTGTCAGTGCTTGAAAAGACCATAATAATGCTGATAGGAACATTAAACGTAAAATGTAAGACCATTATTTTGTGAGTTTTTACTCACACGTGCTGTTTATATACTAACTTTCCCTGATGTACGCGACAGGGCAGTGGTATAGTACTAAAGGCTGCCTTATAAACAACAAATATCAGGAAGTGTGGTTTTGTGCTTGAACACCCCTTCATCATCAAGAGCAAAAGCTATTCGTTATGTAAAGGATTTTACATGAAACAACAATGTAAAAATGTTTTAAATGTTGCGAAATGATCAAAATATGCGAGACACGTCCCAAGTTCCCATAAATCATACCTGGTAATATGTGTAAAATTTTAAAAGAATGTTTAAAGTCCCTCAAAGACGGAGCTCTTCGGTCGATACGATCAAAACTTACTATTTTTCTGCATTTCCCCAATTCAAACTGTATAAAGTTCATTTTGTACAAGACGTACTGTTGTCCTTACCTTTTGTATCTCCCTCTTGATTCAGTCAGAACTATATTTATATAAAACAAAATTGTATGTTGATTGGAACAAAAAAACTAAGAAAGATTTCAACGAACTTGTGGGCAAAGTAAAGTATTTGATGTTAGGTACGCCCGGCAGACGAATTTTCTAACGATGTGATACCACCGATACAAGAGGCACGAGCGTGGTTGTCTGCTCGCTAAACCTGTCATCAAGTCACCGCAATACGACTTTGTTTTATGGCGTTTATATCTCTATGTATCGATAGTTTACTTGAAAAAGGGAAATCTGATGATAGTAATTCTATGGTGGTATATGAAAGCTAAGTTCACTCCCGAAACTTTTTTCATAAGTGGCTAGAAAAGTTACGAAGTATTTGCAAATGTGTGGGCGAGCAAAAGGCGATTTCTTCTTAATTGAAACGTTTTCTCAATGATCACACATTATATTGGAAATCAGGGGAAGTAGTATCTGTGTGCAACTAAACTACACTGCTAACGATGATCAGTAGAAGAGGGTTGTGAGACAACTGGAAAACATGTTTTGCTTACATCAAACAACCAGAAATAACAGTGTTACACATCATAGTGTCAATGTTATGGAAGTTGAGTGAACTCAATATAAATGTGATAGCCAAATGATATAAATATAGCTTTAATGATGAAACAATTCAATAAATTTGAATAGGAAAATATGTTCTAATATACTCTGTGGATAGATTGTACTACATTCGTGTCTTCCTCGCGTATTCGCGAAAATTCATTCGTACAAGTAGTTTTCTTTTGATGTCATGAAAGTTAACCGACTTCTGTCCCTCTTTGACAGAAAGTTGAAGTAACAGTGTTATACATATATAATTCAATAATGCGCTGATTAAGCTGTGAGCGAACGAATATTTAGAGCCTCGTGTGTGGAGATGGCATCAACAAAGCCTAATGAAATTCATTCAATTTCCGGAACTTTCATTGATGTACCAAACAGCTCTATCAATTACATAAATAATGTCGCCGGTAAGGGACCTCATTTAGGAAAAAATCGTAAACAGTCTCCATCAATAAATAGAATACTAACGGCCAAAGTTCCAGAGTCAACATCCCCTTTGGATTATCGTTGCCAGTTGGAACTGTCCAAAGAAGACAATGGATTGGGAGTTGAAATTAAAAACGTCAAGACAAATGAGAACAACTTTAGTAATGAAAACAAAATGAAACAGAAGGACAGTGTGCCAGTGGTGTTAACGAAGTCTCCTGGCAAAGATGGCACCAATATTACAAGCAACTTTGATGAAGAAATCAGTACAGGTTTGCCTAGCGATCTACCCAGTGATTTATTCGATGTTGCTGGAGATCTTGTTTATGGAGACATACAAAACCTTCGATTTGGTTTGGAGGAAGATAACTACTCTTCCGCGGACGAGAATGAGCATGACAATATTGGAAAACATAAAACCAGTCCATATGCGAAGGAAGTCGTTAATTCAAGTTATGAATCAAGTAAAAGGATCACGTCTTCCAGAAAACAATACAAAGGTTCATTACCATCATCCCCGTGCTCTACAAAAGCTACTATTTTCCCCACCTGTGCCTTTTCTCCCCAGATTACTCCCTCGAGAGCAAAAGGAACAGGTGCAATTGATGCTAAAACTGTTTTTTGTGAAAAGAAAAAGGAAACAGTTTCCCGACCTCGGAACATGATTCAACGGCAAAATTCAGTCGAAGATTTATTCCATCCTTTGCTAAAAAATGGAGATATTGGAAAGCAAGATGATCGAAGAGTTAGCAAAAAGTATCCATTGTTGACCAAAGCTCCCCGGAGGAAACTCATTGTGAAACAGAGCCTAAGTAGTAACAGTGCTAACAACACAAGTAATACAAATAGCGGAAACTTTAGTCCTCCCTCGGACCAATTTAGAAGTCCATTTGCTCCGTTTGATAGGCATCACAGTTCTGGTGGTACAAGTAGTAATAGTAGTAGTACAATAACCCAACATTACTATCCAGAGGGAGGTTGGGGTTATGTTATTCTCTTTACGTGTACAGTTTGTCATGTTCTCACATGCGGGCTGCATCTTTCATTTGGTGTTTTACTGCAAGCCATTCTGGAGAGATTTGGGAAGGAGCTGCACTTGAGTTCAAGTATGATTTGCAGTTATATTTTTACATGTCATGCAAATTTATTGGAAATGAAATTTTCTACGTGAGCAGGTGAATGTATGACTGATTTATCGTAATCAAAGGTGACGAACGCATAACTTTATTTGAAGGAACCAGTTTCCTATGCCATGTGATACTGTTAAATCGGTTCGTAAAAACCACAATAGTTTTTACAATGCTTTTAAATCATGAAAATTGAAAAGCCACCCATGCCGTTTACTGATGAGAAATGAATACTACTACCATTACACAATGCTTCAGAAAAACATAAATTTCACTATTCGCCGGTTTAAGACAAATCAGTTTTACTACACTATTTGATAGTTCACACTTATAACATGGACACATGGACGCATACAATCATTGAAAATACGAATCTTCAGGTTTGACTGATCACATAAAACCTACCGGCACTATAATTTATTTTGAAACACTTATTGATGGGCATCGTCCAACGATTTAGTTTAGTCTTTTAGTTTACAGAAAGCTCGCCCTGCTTCAATAAATGACTCTGAGTGGCAGCGTTTGCGTTTTTCCATTCTCGTCAGACAGTTGTGAGTGTAAAAAGTGCATTTAAAAATCGGTGCTTTTCATCGACATCATGAAATCATCAATGGCAGCTTTGTTATGATTAGTTTCTGAGAAAAAAACACAACTTTGACAGCTTGTAAAACATAAAAGGCTGCATAATATGCGAGAAGATGAAAGCGGAATAGATCGTCAAAAGATAACTTGCATTCCTATTGTTGAGCCCAGATATGTGTATCTGCCTCTTCGTTATTACAAATGCTATCGGAAATTTTTGAAATAATCAAATCATCATAATGCACATTGCACTTGTATTCATTAAGCAATCATCTTTCACTGTTTTGATCAACTCTCTCACAATTTTTAGTTTTCTGATTGTGCATTGAAATGAACAGTAAAAATGTCGGTTGATTCCATATTACAAATTTGCTTGACCAAAGAATTCGCTGTTTCTTCTCTTTTACATTGACTAAATAATTACAATAAAAACTTGGCTTCGATTCTAGACTCGCTGCCAATAAAAACAAATCATTTTTTTGTTTGCTCACTTCGTCCGAGGAAGAGCTTCAGAGAATACAACAATACCAACCGGTAATCGGTTATATTAGGAACACGGCTGGTCACTCGTCATAATTATGCAATTCTTTCTGCATCATCAACTTCTGAACAACAGTCTGGCATTTTTGTACAGGCTCATGCTTTTACGAACGAAGTGAGTCAGAAACTCAAAAAGCGAACCAATAACTTTGCTACTCAGATAGAAAGCAGTCCTTTGTTTTTCTTGGTCTGTCAGAGTAGCCGTGAGAGAGTGATGAGTCTCAGCAGGATATTATACAGTTTTACATCGTTTGTGCAATTGACGCTTAAAAATGTAGAAAAGACTGATTGTGTTCAGAGATTTTTCATCTTGTACGTATACAAATGTTATAATAATATTATTACTTTCAAGATAAATATAACGCACTCGCTGCTTAACAGAAAATAAAGCATCAATTTCAAGATGTTGTTGGGAAAGAAATCCAAGAAAACCTGTGCATAGTAAATAGGTACACATTTAACTGGACACATAAATTAAGCATACTCACAAGTGCAATAAACGATAGAAACATACATATATTTGATGCTGTTCGGTCCCAATCTATACTGATGTCCGTGCTTTTGTTTGTTAAAAAATTTCATTTTGTATTGGATGTTTATGATTATGGACATTATGGATTAGGCCGTTTTTTATTTAAACAAACAAGATCGTTGACTTTGTCTCGGATAGATTGTCAAAAGTAATGATGCAACAAACAATAGCTAATAATGAAATTCTCTTTCCTGTTTTTACAAGGTTGGTTGGGAGCCGTCTCTCTCGGAATCTCCTTACTGTTTTCTCCAGTGTGGGTGTCCATTTGTAAGAAGAAAAGTACAAGACTGAGCGCAGTGTTTGGAGGTCTCGTAGCATCATTAGGATGTCTGTTCACATCGTTTGCTTCTCAATTCCATCAAACGTTTATTAGCTATGGCGCATTTTTAGGTTAGACAAATGGATACAGAAAAGTAAACTTTTTGTATGAATTATGATGATGATAGAAACGACTTTTAGCTGAACATGTTTTCTTACTATAGGTATTGGAGTAGGACTTTCCAGGGATGCCTCCTCACTAATGGTGGGGCAATACTTTAAGCGAAAAAGAGAGCTGGTGGAAATTATAGTGGTTTCGGGATCGGGACTGGGAATTATTATTATGTCTGTATCTGTTCATACAGCTATTGGGTAATGATACAAAATATTATGCGTGTATCATACGAGAAACTTTTTATGACAACACTTTCATGTCTAGGAGGAGTACATTTATACGAGGAGAATTCATGGTGACAGGAAACCTAAACCATAATTCTTTTTCAAATTAAATGAAGCGACATGTGTAACGGGGAGTACTAATATCTTGCCTTTCCGGCATATTTTGACATAATTTTAGATTAGGCTAAACAACTTGATTCTCTATTTAAAAGTTCCAGGTTAAGCTATTGACAAAGTTTATGCACGTGTCTACCATTCAAATTTGTGTACTAAGCATTTTAAGATTGAACCACAAATTTCTAGATTTTTTTTCCGAACACTCATTTTTGTTTACTCGCCCAGTTGAAAGCTGTACTCTGAAGTTTAAAATATTGCAATCAATTATCCACTGTGCGTACTCGCGTAGTCTAAACTTTTTGAACATCTGCAATTTATTATTTTCCTCAAGTTGAGTTTGTTTATGCGTACAAGTTCCTAGAAACTTAGCTTTAAGTGCAAGTATGCATATAAATTATCATTTCAATTCCAAAATATTTATTATGAAGTGAAGAGTCGTAAAGTGGGACTTTACGGTCATGGTATCATGCTTTAATATTAAATATGCAGGTTTCTCTACACGTAGGGCTGAAGAATTAATGGCAATGCATCTTAAACTCCTTGAGCATTACGTTTCTATTCAACCTTTATGCCCCGAAACACTTACTCGTACAGTAAAATTTTTAAAACTTTGTTCCATGCAGATCTCTAGGTTGGCGGCTAGGATTACAAGCCGTAACGGTCTCGTTGATCTTGACATTTTTCTTGGGAACTTGTTAC
>VICI01002725.1:0-15528 GCA_019593645.1 Akabosia matsudoensis
GCTTTCCCCTGCTTTGAATATATTATAGTAATGCATGAAAGAAAGCTAAATGCATGGTAGTGCTTTTGTGAAAGAGATTTTTTTACATGTTGTAAAAATTGAGCTAGTTTTACTTGTAATACATGCACCTAAACCATTGACATTAATACCTACTAGTGTTTTACTGTATTTCATGGAAATGCTGTGTTCTTGTTTGCTTTTGTACATAAAACGATGAAGAGTTGAATGGTCGCGTGGATTATTAATGATAAACTTTTCTATCCTTTTTAGGGCCCTTTCTACGCGAACTGTTGCAGGTAAAGAATGTTTATAAATTGTTTTAACGATTGGTATTTAAATACTTTTGGAGTAATAAAGGATTGTTAGAAAAACTATTCTGGTTTAATGAACGTTCAAGTAGCTCTGCTGCGATAAGAAATTGTAATGATTTTTTTTTCTCATTCGAAACTGTCACTCAAATAGAGAAACACTTTTTGTCTCTGTTTAAACAGGAATGTGGTGGTTCTTCACACTTATCATGATTTCATCCTACACTGCTAATCTCGCCGCTTTCCTGGCCAACGAGGGCATGGAAGAAACAGTGAAGGATGTGAGAGATCTTCCCAACCAGAATAAAGTCAAGTATGGTTGCGTGAAAGGCGGAACAACGCAAAAATTCTTTCAGGTATATGTGTTCAAGTGCCCGTGCAACTCAACACAACCATTAATTTTACTGAGCATCTTGTCGAGATTATGACATTTCATGACATCCCTAAACCCATTCATTTTATGAAAGCGAAGTCGTATTTTTATCACACGGCTTTTAACAAACTTTGCTCGGCTTTTTAGGAGAAAGTCGGCAAAAAGTAGGTCTGTTAAACTTTAGAGCAATAGACTATTTTAAGGATGACGGCATCCGAAACTTGATACCCGTCTAAGTTCTGTTGTGCCTGTTAAACTAATCTTATTCTGTAAACCAGAGTTACGAGCAGATTTTATAACAACTCAGCTTGTAAAGTAACTGGAGATCTTTGCTATAACGTTTAATATACTATAGCCGATAATCATCACATCTATCAAGAATAGGCCACGTCATAAAAGAACTCGGCAACAAATCCCTTTCATCTGTCAAAACCGTTTCCGTTCTGCGCTGGTCATATCGTGTTGCATATCTTTTTAACAGTATTATCCGAGTGTCGTGTAACTCTCCCTCCGCATGAATTACACGAACGAGCATCAAGTGAATTAAAGTATCGAAAAC
This sequence comes from Akabosia matsudoensis, assembly GCA_019593645.1. Taxonomy (NCBI): domain Eukaryota; kingdom Metazoa; phylum Arthropoda; class Collembola; order Entomobryomorpha; family Paronellidae; genus Akabosia; species Akabosia matsudoensis. The sequence goes on from VICI01002725.1 coordinate 1,241, forward strand.
GACATACAATGTAACAAGGCTGACAAGTAATTAATGGTTCCGGAACTAAATGTGAATCACTGCCAACAACTGTGTTATATAACTTGGTTTTTTGCGCAGTACATTTTTTTCGCTTGATAGCGTATTGTTTTCCTGTTGTTCTCGAAAGGATGATTTTTCAAAAGGAACTTCTTGCAAAAAACGACGAAAAAAATGAATAAAACGCTGATTATCAACTCAACATTAAAATAGCTTTTATTAGTACAAATTTCAATAGGTTCTGGACAGATATAAGAGCACAGATGTNTTTCAATAGGTTCTGGACAGATATAAGAGCACAGATGTACAGCGTAATGCATCTAATTAATGACCATGTTTACTGTCAAATTGACGCACATCCCTGGCGATAACCGTACTATGTAATTTTCAGCTATTCTTGTTGCATTTGCGCTCCATACACAGTTTGGAATGTAAATTGGGAAGACATTATTGTATAGGAGGTTTTTTGGCGTATATGCTTCATGAAATTAATTAAGCCATTTGACGGATGGGTGTAATGTGCCGTACTGTATTACATATAAATAAACTACTTTTGTTTTGTTTTTTTGGGTGGCACCTTCTAGACATCTAACTTTCCCTTGTACAAAGAGATTTGGACGAACATGGTCAACATGAAACCAGATCCGTTAGAAGATCGCACGCCAGGCGGAGTCGATCGTGTGAGAAAATCAAACGGAACGTATGCATTTTTTATGGAGTCCACCAGCCTTGAGTATGTCATTGCCAATGACGATGAGTGTCGACTTACCCAAGTCGGAGGGCTCTTGGACTCGAAAGGTTATGGAATCGCGCTTAGAAAAAGTAATTGCTGACAGCTCTACAACTTCTTCCTTTTTTCTTCTTACATTTGGAGTGGCAATGACAATCAAAAATTTAATGAGCACCTCATTATACAAGATTTTGAACTTTCTTTTCGTGCTCAGATTCCCAGTACAGGAATGCTTTCAGCAATGCCATTCTACAACTTCAAGAAAAGGGCGAGCTTGAGACACTCAAACAAAAGTGGTGGAAAGGGACTGGTCTGTGTGCGGTAAATGATATATAAAGAATGCTAATTTTATTTGCACAAACGACTATTTCTTCCTTTCACAAAAATGTGATATAATTTTTGTGTTGTTTCTTTTTCTTGTACCAAAAAAAAAAAGACTTCCGCACCTCCACCAAGTGGTGCTACTGCTTTGTCAATGGCCCACGTGGGTGGCGTTTTTGTGGTACTTTTAGGTGGTTGCGCAATGGCTTGTGTTATGGTACGCTTGAGTTGAACCCATTTTGGCAAGGATGTTATATAGAACAAAAACGACCATTCAGTTTTGCCTGTTTTTTTTTTCTTCGTATTTTTTAGAGTATAATTGAATTCGTCTGGAAGTCAAGAAAGCTTGCAAAGAATGTCGAGGTAAGATTTTTCTTTAATTCGTTGTGGGAAAAACACTTTCTGCACAGGATGTTTTCAAGTGTGTTTGTGTGTTTGAAATGTGTGTAAACTACTTTTAAAAAGCGTTACTTAATATGAGAACCGTTTTTGTGTGCTGCTCTTGAAGAAGAGAAATCGTGGGAGAACTGTTGTGACTATTGATTAACACGAGAAATTAGCGGGTACTAACTTTCCCCCGTAATGAATTATTACTTGAGATGAGTCACAAAAGTTTGCCGCAATAAATAATGATATCATGGGAAAATGCTTGTTTTCAGGAGGACTTTTGGCCGGCAGTTTGGAAAGAGTTAAAGTTTGCCGTGTTCTGCCAAGGGGACACCAAACCTGTAATTTATTCTATGAACCTGCTGTATAGGCACTTGTGAATGTGCGTAGGTGACACATTTTTATTAATTCCAGGTGAAGAAGCCCAAGCCTCCGTCGGAGCCACCGAGTATGGGAGGCAGTGTTCCATACTTGGCCTTTGACCAAAAAGAGCCATCCGACTAGTTGTTTGCGAGGCCACAAGGAAAAGATATTTTGCCGACCACAATCGAGCTTCAAGTTTAAAGTTTAGAAAAAAAAATCGCAGTTTTATGGGAATGGATGCTAAGAAAATGATTAACCAGACTACGGACTAGTAAAAGAGCCAAAGATGAGCTACTCAATAAGTTGATGATAAAAAATATTTTAGTCTTTTTTCTATTTCAAAGGTTGTCTTGATTTTAGTATGGATAATGCAACGCAATTCTACACGCAAAATTCACAATCAATGCATCCACAACTTCAGATAAAACACAAAATATAGTGCCTTACACAATAAACAAAACTAAATCGGTCGCTAATAAAAAAAGGAAGCAATATAGTTTTACACAGTTTTAATTGAAATGTTACTCTTTGTATCGTGGATAAATGACAAATAAAAGAAAGTTTAAAGAAACGGTGTGCTCATACATGGCTAATTTTCTTATTCCATATCAATTAAATCTAGATGGGAAATAGCTAAACTATAATTCAAGTTCGTTGCCTCTTCACGAATACATTCATACTATGGCACTATGTACCAGTGTCACATTTCGTTAAAAAAAATATTTAGCCGCACTCAATTACCGTATATTATTGAAGCATTTCAACCGAGTACATCCCATCCTAAGATGCTAGAATTTTCTTCGCATATCTCTTGGAAAAAGCGAAGCCCTTTTCCCATAAAAGAATGTACTTGGTCTGCAAAAATATTGGTTTTTGCGGCTATTATTATTATTTTACTTCGGCAGTTACGAAAAAATTCTCTGATTCAATATACTATGCAACTGGGCTGCAGCGCACTTAAAATTTATGCATCTTTTAAGTACGAGAAACCCCAAGAAAGCTATAAGAAATATGAAGAAAATGGGTTGTTGTTGTTGTTATTACAAGTTGTATTACCGTTCAGAGACAAATCTAAATTTAGAGTGGCAACATAGCGTATTGTGTTAGCCAAAACCGAGATAGAAACGTAATACGGAATGTTTGAAAAAAAACCTCACAGATTCAAATCGGAAATGTTACACATGTGAACATGTGCGCTTGAACGCATCCCATTTTTATGTGGAATCGGCATGTGCGATTCACTAGCAAGATGATAAGAGATTTTTAGTGTCTCGTCTGTGTAAACTAAACCGACCCTGCTTCATCTTCCCATTCCTGAACTTTCTGTGTCATGTTCCATAGTTCCGGAGCACATTGTTCCTGCTACGTTTCGTCTTTTCAGCATGGCAAAGTTTTAAAGAAAAGAAACGGTAAAAAAAAAAATATATAAAAAGTTTTGAGCGTGGTTTGTATAAATATGCGCTCGGTAGTGACGGGCCACCGCACCGATGTACAAGATAAGCTGCTGCGTGGCGTATCTGGCTGCACAATACGATTGCCTAACTGCAGCAATGATATCAATAAGATACTGGCTCCAACAGCGTCCGTTCGCAGCAGTTGTTTCATTTCAGTTTTCAAGGTATACAAACGCTAATAGGATTATTTATGCGAATGTGGAGAAAATATGATACTGTGATAAGTTCAATCTGGCAGGAGATTGGATAAGTAGTGTGTGCAGTTCCATCAACTTCCAAATACGTGCTTTTACAAGACTTTTTCCCAAAAGCGCTTTGGATAACTTGTCTGAAACACGTTCTGCAGGAATTTTTCATTGAAGCGTTTTCGTCAAGCCTTGTATGGATTGAATTGGTCCATTCTTTTCGGATTTTTTTACTGTAATGATTATACGTGTTTGTGACGATGAACTTGCCTAAAGCCATCATGAACTCGTGACGAATGAAAGTTTAAGTAGTGACTATGTGGAACCCACGTCACACGTGGTTACTCCTTATTCTTAGTTTATGTGTGTGGAATTCGTGTCAACTGCTAACGCCCAACGGGCTTTACGAGTATAATGGAGGAGGGGGCGGGCTACCTGATACAATTCGCATTGGTACGGTATTGCATGACCAACGGTTAAAGATCGCATAACTTTCTTCGAAATGCTTCTCAGAATGCAGTCGTCTTGCTTTCTGTAGCTTTATAGCTTCTTTGCTTCTGTCGCATGTTTTATCTTGAAAAGAGCCCAATTTATGAATTATGCTGTTTATTTTCCAGGCGGACTTTTCGACGAAGTAGATCCCTCTCAGGAGACAGCGTTTAAGCACGCTGTTGAACGCGTAAACGCTGAAATCGCAATTTTACCGCGGAGCCGGCTTAGCACACAAATTGAAAAACTGAGCCTCGGTGATTCTTACCATGCGTCTGCGAAAGGTACTAAAACATTTTTCTCAATGTTTATTCCACTTTGTTGGAGACACTGTAAACGGCCTTCCGTTGTTTGTAACGTAGTATGTCAAATGATGAGAGAGGGGATTGCAGCCATCTTTGGTCCGCAGAGTCCCGAAGCAGCGAGTCATGTTCAGTCAATTTGTGACGCATTTGAAATTCCACATATTGAGACAAAATGGGATTACAAAATCCGGAAGGAAAACTACTTAATTAATTTATATCCTCATCCAATGACCCTCAGCAGGGTAAGAAGCATCAAACTTTTCCAGCCACTAAAAACAAAAGTTCAAAGCGAAAATTTGCAAGTAGCATCTTGTGAACGTAGCGACATATTTTCACTCTCATCCTGTCTAGGCATACAACGACCTCGTTGAAGCGTTCGGCTGGACAGACTATGTGATAATCTACGAGAATAATGAACGACTCTACACGCTCCAGGATTTAATAAAAGCGTCTCATCCTCCGCATAGGAATGCTCTTTTGAAGCAGCTCCCAGAGGGAGACGACTACAGACCCATGCTAAAGGACATTCTCTACTCGACGAGCATCTTCAACGTTATTATTGACTGTGCCACGGAGAAAGTTCCAGCCGTGTTGAAACAAGCTCAGCAAGTCGGACTGATGACCTACATGTACAGCTACATTATCACGACTTTGGTGAGGAGATGAGATCTCCTTGTCATTCCTGAGGAGACGGAAATTTGCTAAGTACCCTTGTACGAGATTTGCTGGGGAATTATAGTGCTTTTTGTATTTTTCCAGGATTTGCACACTTTAGATCTTGAGGACTTTAGCTACGGCGATATGAACATTACAGCGTATCGAATTGTTGATCCAGACCGGCCTGAAGTTGATGCCATCGTTAAGCAATGGAACTCTCTGCTGTCCGTTGACAACTTCAATTCCAGGAGCAACATGTATGGAGCCTATTATTATGGCAGTGATCAAGGCTATATGCCCAGCGGGCGTAATAACAACAGAATGCCATACACTAATCCTGCGTTGGTGCCGGAGAGTGAACAGAAAATGATGAAAGTATGTAATATATACCAAATTTGATGATTTTTGATACTTTCGACAAGCGAAATTGTGAAAGCACCCTTGTAATAAATGTTTGTAGACGGAAACCGCCCTGATTTACGATGCTGTGACATTGTTTGGAAAAGCGCTTCATACTCTCGACAGCAGCCAGCGTATGGACATCAAGCCCCTCAACTGTGATTCAAAAGACACGTGGCAGCATGGATACTCGATAATTAACTACATGAAAATGGTACAGCTCCAGGGGCTCACCGGTCTAATCCAGTTTAATACGTCTGGGTACAGAACGGAAGTACAAATGGATGTAGTACAGCTGTACAGACAAGGGCTGAGGAAAGTAGGAACGTGGGACTCCAAATTCGTGACAAAGTTTAACTGGACAAAACTTGAACAGAAGGAGGAATTCGCGCAAGATGACAGCATTGATTTGAAGAATAGAACGCTAATTGTTACAACCATCATGGTTAGTAAATTATAGCATCAAACCGTCTCAACTTTGACTCAAATACGGTGGAATTGAAGGTTTTTTTCCTTTCACTTTGATAGAATAATCCATTCCTAATGTTGAAAAGATCGACGATGCCACTAAGTGGTAATGAACAGTACGAAGGCTTCACTGTTGACCTATTGGAGGAACTTTCAAAGCAACTTGGCTTCCGGTACAAAATCAAAATTGTCTCTGACGGATCCTACGGTTCCTTGAATAAGGAAACAGGAAAATGGAATGGAATGATCCGAGAAGTCATTGATGGGGTGACTTGATAAAAATTATCGCGTGTCAAGCAATATCTTTACATCTCTTTTTTTTGTGCCAAACATTTGTCTCAAATTGATTTTTATCAACAGGAAGCTGACATTGCCGTTGCTGATTTGTCAGTTAACAAAGACAGACAGAGCGCCTTGGATTTTTCCATGCCATTCATGGTAAATCACGCGATCTGCCAAACGTCTTCTTGACGCTAATCAAACAAATTGCAAATTTAGCACACTTTCCTTGACGTGTCTTTCAGAACCTCGGAATTTCGATTCTTTTCGTGGAGCCCAAGAAAAAAGCTCCCGAACTATTTTCATTTATGAACCCGTTCGCTGTGGACGTTTGGATGTACATGTTTTATGGATTTTTTGGCGTGTCCATCGTCCTTTTTATCATAGCAAGGTAAGGAAAATATGATGTTGTTTTTTGTCAGAGTGTGCATCTTTCTGAGAAGTTAAAAAAAGTTGCAAAATATTCATACTTAAAATAAAATCCTGATGGTTATATAAAAAATGATGAAAAAAAGGGTTAGTCCAATGGAATGGGACTGTCCTCATCCATGCATTGAAAGACCCCGACGAGTTAGAAAATCAATTCACGCTGTTGAACAGCTTTTGGTTTACGATTGGCTCTCTTATGCAGCAAGGATCTGATATTGCTCCGAAGTATGTTGTCAAAGAAAATTTATAGATGTTTGGAGAGATGAGTGTGCCCGTTTTTCGCGACTAACGCATTGAGAGCTGTGTCAGAGTGAACTGAGATTTGACAGGTTAACTTTAGTGTGTGTTTTCTCTTGAGCTGATGAAATCTTTAAGGCTTGCTACAAAAATAATACAAAAAAAAAAAAAAAAAAATGTAGTCTCGAACACTAAATAGCGTTTCTGTGTTGTTTTGTTTTGTGTCTAACATTCATTCATGCATTCGTCATTCATGAAGGATTTCTCCCTATGAGTGGACTGCCAAACCTGTCTATGTCCCGAAAGATGGGTCGACGGAAATATCGTACACTAATAATCTAACGTTCCTTAACTGTTTGTGGATTGTTTTGGCTGGAGGATGTCGTCAAAAGCCGTATATCGTTCCCCAGTAAATAGTTTATTGCTTTTTAATACAATTGATATAAATATGACGGTCCCAGCGAAAAGAGCAAATGTTGTACGCAAAATTCCTATGCATATGGTTTTTTACAAATGGACTGTACAACATTGGCTATTTTCCCGTAGACCGTCACATTTTTTTTTATGGAATGCAGAGAAAATTTGTGCTTTTGCTTGAGTGAAAGCCACTAATGAAGTTTCCTTTTTATAAAAATAAAATGGCTAATTTAAGTTTATTTAAATTTTTTTTTGCAGGGCAACGTCCACGAGAATGATGGCAGGTAAAAATACTTGGTTGAATTTTTCTCCTCATTTTTTCTCTTGCAAGCAGAAGCAGTTCGATATTTATGGGCGTTGTTTAGGTATTTGGTGGTTCTTCACCCTGATTATGGTCTCATCTTATACTGCCAACTTGGCATCCTTTTTGCTCGTCCAAGAGAAAGATGAACCGATCAAGAGTCTCCAAGATTTGGCACGTCAAGATGTCATCAAATACGGTTGTGTTGGCTCAGGAAGCACTGCATCTTTTTTCAAAGTATGATAAAAAAAAGTCAACATTTTTCTCTTTTGACAGGCGTAACGTAACATACCATATGTTTAGGAATACAAATATACATTCACTGAAGAAAAAATACACGAAAAAAAAAGTATTTTAAACGCAGATGTATTCAGATATCATCATGCTTTGTTTGATCTGTGATCTCTGGTGAAACCGATGATGATGTGCTTCGCAGCATGAATAATATACATAATATGATATCTTTTTTGTATAGCACATCATCGAGAAAATATGCAAAAAAAATTGATTTTTGGCAGGAGATAATATTCAAGCGCATATTTTTCTTTGCCTTATACAGTTCTCTCCGTTCGAGGAACGGGTAAAAATGTGGAAGAAAATGGAAGAGTGGAATTCCAAGACTCCGGGAATTCTACCCAAAAATAATTTTGAAGGTGTGTCAAAGGTTTTGAAGGACTCTGGAGGCTACGCTTTCTTCATGGAGTCAACTGTCATTGAGTACAACGTGGAAAGGGTGTGCGGCTTGGCACAGGTTGGAGGGTTACTTGACAGCAAAGGTTATGGAATTGGAATGAGGAAAAGTATGCCAATATGTCACCTTTTTAAAAAATCTTTTTTCAAAAAAACACATGAAAGCAAAGAGCATCATGATCGTCTTTTCACAGACTCACCGTATCGGCAGTACTTCAATGGGGGCATCCTAAAACTTCAAGAAAACGGAATTTTGGACAAATTGAAACGGAAGTGGTGGAAAGAAGAGCGGAAAGGAACAGGATGCGCTGTATAAAAAAATAATACTTAGCTTTTCACTTTTTATTTCGACAGAACAAAAATTCCACAATGCAACAAAAAAATGTATGCTTTCTTTTTATTTGCGTGTTGAATTGATTCACAGGAAGAAGAAGCTGGCAGCAACGCTTTGGGAATCGCCCACGTGGGTGGGGTATTTGTCGTTTTAGTTGCTGGCTGTGGTGTCGCTATCATTTTCGCTTTCATTGAATTTTTCTGGGAAAACAGGAAAATTGCGGAGGAAGATGGGGTGTGTAACTGCAATATTTACATGAATAAAACTAGACTCAAAATATTCGCGAGTTTATTTATATACGTTTTTATATAAGAATATTTTTTTAGCAGTGGGACGAAAGAATGTGTTTGCTTTATGCACCTGCAGATTCACTTTGATTTCTATTTTAAGCTATTTTTACGTTATAGTTTTATATGCATGAGAGGTTGCTAAATACAGTATTTAAATTTTTTGACGTTTTTTTTTCTGTTTTTATTTGATTTATAGGCCTCTGTTGTTGAAGAGATGACAAAAGAGCTCAAGTTTGCTTTGTCATGTTCTAGCAACACGAAACCCGTATGTTTTCAGTTTATTTTATAATGAGCTTTGATTGCAATATGTTTTCAATCCTTCAAAGTTGGTATGAGCAGCCCTCCTACTGATCCTTACACGAAATTAAATATTTTTTATTTATTTTTTTTGCAGGTGGTTAAGAAGGAAAAGAAAGACTCGCTTGCGAGCGAACAAGGGACTGGCAACAACGGGGGCTCTCATCATGACAGTAATCAATACCTCGACCTGGGACTTGACTCGTACGGCTTTCCAAACGCGGCTCCAACGTGCCAACGGAGGAATAAATCAAGAAGGGTATACCTGATTTTTAATGAATTCTAAAGATCCCAGTGTCAACATTAATCATCACCACCACGGCCATCAACACCACCATCCACCACTCATACGGCGAGCGAACATGATGACTGCCACGTGTGTTGCTGCTGCGACATGTTCACTGGACGACGATGACATGACACCGCCTCCTCCTCCCCCTCCACCTGCCGACGTAACGGTCATCAGACAACATCCCGGACTACGAACTGGTCCTGGACTGCCACCTCTCCAGCAGCATCCAGTCATCCTCTCAAAGAAACCAAAACGACATGTTCGCTTCCAAAACACTTGCTCGCCAAGCAGTAGATGTACAAGTCCTCCTGACGAGGATCTAGAAGTTGTTGAGTACGTCACAGACGAATTGTAAAAAATATATAGTCTCACAAAAATCCATGTCAGTTTGTAGACACAGTTATAGTAAACAAATTTTCACAAATTAATATTACACACAACTTGTATTGAATATTATAATGTTGCTGTACATTTTATCTCATGTTGAATCGCCAAGTCTCCTTCTATTACAAACCCAGTCCTATATTATAAGGCTTTTTTGACGAAATAATAAAAAAATGGATTTATATAAAGCATGTACAAACTTTAAAGGAATTCAATTCCATTTCACATTAATGGCCAACTGCTGTTAAGACGTTTCGATGAAGAAAAAATGACACTTGGATGAAGTAGTACTTTCTAGTCACGAAAACCATTACCGGCTAAAATGTCTTCACGGTGAATGGTCTTGAACATAAGAGAGTTCAGTAAAACTGGTGACTTTTTCAAAAACAAAAAAAAACCGTAGCTCATTTGTAGAAAATGAATGTGTTTGCATACAACATGTGTAAATAAAACCAAAGCTAACTGTTGATTTCTTATTAACAAAATAAAATAGTATTCTATTGAAAAAAAACACTAATTCAACCTTTTGTCTATTATGTACAGGAGGTGTTATTAACAAAGCAAATGTATAAGATTACATGACTAATTTTTAGTACAAAAAATTGATTTCCCACAACTGCATCTTGTGTTTGAGCGCTTTCTCAAATCCCTCACGCTGAACCGGATCGGAAAACAAAAACTGAATTCCACGCAAGTCAATCCCGAGAATCCCATTTGGCTGTTGGGCGAGCAGGGTCTCCACTTCTTTCACTAGCTTCCCGTTATCATGAAGCTTGAGCAGATTAGGCGCACTCCCCAAACTGGAAACCGACATTGTCAAAGCATTGCGAACTTGGTCGGAGATCTCTGTCTCGGCATTCAGAACGACAACTCGGCCCACAGCTTTCACCCAAGCCGTCAGTATTTCCATGATGGGCCCTGTAGACCTAGCAATCGAGTCGTTTTTTATGCCGTCAATGAAAAGCCGACGTTTGACGGCTTGGAATCCATCCGGATCAAACACAAATACTTGATACATGCAATTCCCCGCTATGTACGAGTGAATCTGCGATAATATCATATAATCGTTAGGTTAATGTTTTGATATTGCGCAAGATCAGAGCGATAATTGAGGACAATAACAAAAATTATCTTCTTACTTACGTAATGAGTACCAACAACCTTGAAAAATTCATAAGTCGAGAGGTCATTGTCGGGTTTGAACCTCTTAAAGCTCGGCTTGTAAATTTCCGCAATCGACGCATTCTCAAACGGCTCCACTTTCCCCGAGCCTCGCACCAGCATCACTTTCAACAGCACATATCTGTAGTCGCCATCTATGTACTGCTGGTCTATCCCAAAATTCCGCGCAATGCTGGCTGTCCTCCAGCCCCCTGCAAAAGCTTGCCACGGCCTGTCCAGACCTTCAATCGTAAAGTTTTTAAAGTACGCTTCCATCAGGGTGCGAATGTCCTCGCACAAGTCAAAGTGAAACATGTTGTGAAACGGAAGCGTCTTTGTTTCATTCACTGGGAGAAAGCTCGTCTCGGAAATTTTCATTGTCCTTGTGTCAATGACATTGTTCACAGGCTCCAAAAACATCCACGAGTCATTTCGCAGGGAGGCTCCACTGCTCGAGCTCAAGCTTGTGTTGTTCCGGGAAATCACTTTCATACTTAAACTGAGGTAGCCGTACCGCGGGAACAAGTGGATCACGCCGCCAACCGGAACGGTGAAGTATTCCGGCCGCAAACTAAATGCAGCATTGAGTCTGTCTGCGGAGGTGCCCTCGGCTGTAAACCTCTCATTCCGAGCACCTGAGTCACCGGCTTCAGGGGCTTGTGACGACACCGGCTGGCCAAGAGGACCAGTGGTCTCATTGACTGCGTCCACAGACAAAATTAAAAACGAAACTAACAAAATACAGAGGAGACAAACATGTTTCCTTAAAAGACACACCAACTGACTAGACACTAGTCCCAGTAACTTGTCAACTGTATTCAAGTCAAGTTGTAGCGAGTTGTGTCGGCGGGGGTGACGTCTCGAAACGAAATAGATCGAAGCTGAACTGCGAGCCTCTTCTATTCCTCGTCTTCGTGGAGTACGAAAACGATCCATGATTTCTCTTCACTTATTGGGGCAAAGTCACTATCGATGTATTACGCATTACTCAGACAATGCCAGGAAGTAGTCAATGACCAAAGGGAATTTTCATTCATACCCTCTTATATTGTCTTTCAACACCAAAAGGCGTCAGTTAAATTGTTATCACTGTTTGTCACAATATGGAGCAGGCTTTAATAGGTTTGTACATGAAAAATTGTGTCTGCGATGCGAGCATCAAAAGAGTAGCACGCGCACAATACTCGGCTAAACGTGGGCCGTACCGAGCAACAGGTGCGTCCGCCTTTTGAGGAATAATATGACATGTTATGCAAAAACTGAGTTGAGCATTGAGCGATCAATATAAAAAATCAAATTTAATTTTAACGATTTTTTATTTATATTACGTATTGTTTGTGAGAGTAAACTACGAAATAACAGAAGAAGGTCACTTTACTACAAAAGGCTGTCAAAATTTTTAAACGAGAAGCTAAACTGAATTTTCTCTAATGACTTTCTGGATGCATTGCCCTCGTTGTCGACGGTGAATTACTGTTTGGAATTGGGATGAGAGGGCCATATGCACAAGAGAGAAGCGAAAAAAGGCTTTCGTTATCAAACTCATTAGTAAAGTTTTTTGGCGGAGTCTTTCCTACATGACATAAGCATGACTGACATTTAGAGGCTTAATAGTCACTTTAGAGTACAATCAATACACTAAGATTGCTAGAAGGTAAAATGGTTACATAATATGTAAGAGGGCTTCTGGTGGTAAATCTTCATTTTAAAATCAAAAACATGTCATTAGGTGAAAATACAACGGCTTATTGACGTAAAAAAGTTACTTGCACCTACATACATGCAGTTTTTATGAGAAAAAATGGCTTTTTATGCATTGTATGTTCTGTTCTGTTTCATTTGTGCCAAATTTCTGGCAAGTTCAAGTGGAAAATGATAAATGATTTTTTTTTCGAAGCTGGTTATATTCCAAACTCTCAAATATATATGTTTTTTAAATTACAAACGAACAGTTTCGGGAATCTGGTTTTTAGAAAAAGGTTGTACAATTTATTTGCATATCAAATGCGCATTATTGGAGACACGACTGTCTGTTAAATTCACAGCAAACAGAACAGTATATTTAACGTATTGACGTATTATACAGCTATCAGCTAACCATATCTAGACTGAAGGAGAAAGTTTATTTTTTCAACCTCTGGAACAAGTTATCATCGAGAAGATGATTGTTCTAATGAGGTGTATATATGAATCGCAAACACTGATTTTTTTTCTTTCGTAGACTCCTTCAAGTGTTTTAGGCTGTGAGCTTTGTATTCTTTCGTTGTTGCTGACTGCCTTTCCCTAAGGTCACCCGTAACTTGAACAGTCCCGTGTCGCACATGGAGCAGCATCTGACATGTTCCGATGTGTCCTTAAGCCACTCCCCCATTAAATTCCGGATGGAAAGCTTCTCTGGCTCGAAGAGCATAAAATGGATCGTCGATTGCCAGTTCATCCTTGATTTACAAAAATTCAGAAATATTAATATAAAAACTATTATCAGAATGCGTGAGCCGTTCTATAAAAGTTTTGTTGGTAATGTTCATACGGCTGTTGACGCCATGAACGATTCTGGGGTAACTTTCTTCCAGTCCTTGTCACGATCCACAATGTCGAAGACACGCCTAGCGTCCAATTGAACTACAAAATCGCTCATTTTAAAACTTTCTTTTTTTTTTACAGAAAATAGCTATCTCAAAATTGTATTCTAAAATGTACACCAAAGAATAATATCAATCAACTATTTCTTCAAGAAGTAGTCATATAGGAAAAGTTTACAATATTATCTTCATAAAATGATATATCATGTACGAAACTTTACCGGATGCAAATGAGTTCATTCACTACGAGTGAAGCTACAGGTTTCCGAGAAGTTTCAGCCAGTATTGGTTTTTGCATTGTACACGCAAAGAATATCCTAAAGATGGAAACAAATGTATTGACAGCAAAATAGGGCGCACATGAATGGAATGAGTCCAAAAAATTTACTTTTTGCACCCAGTCATAATATTCATGCAAAAATCATCTTTTGTGATTTGCGTGAATCTTCAAACGGAAACCTGCTGTGAGGATTACTCAACCTATTAGCAACGGTGCACCCATGCGTATTATTTCATTGTAGCAACCTATCATCATTATCCGCGTCTTTAACAATTGCAGTGTGAAACTTTTTTCGTACACTTTGTGACATGTGCCGCAGTCAAAAGTTACTCGTCATAGTCATTATTACCGCATCCAGGAAGTGAATTGTCGCACAGCACCAGCCGCACAGTTATATTACCTTTGGTGCTACTGATAACTCTAAGTTTAAAAAAGCGCTCAAGCACGATTCCCATAAGTAGCGAAAGCTCACATTAGACGATTTCAAAAATTCCGTACAACACGATTGGCAAGATTCGATGAAACAAGATTTGCAAGAT
>VICI01002726.1:0-15523 GCA_019593645.1 Akabosia matsudoensis
CCAGCAACAAAGTTTTGATCGCTGCGCTCTGGTGGATGATCTAGCTCAAACATAACTGCGGATTTTTTTTGATTAGTCAAAAATCAATAATTAAGCTGATTTTGATAGCACAGTGCAAATGTTTATTCTTCAAAAATCAAAACTCAAATGTAAACAAAACAAGGCACATCAATATAAAAGGCTTGGAAGGGGTAACGTGAGAGAATTATGTCGTAGAAATACAATATTGATATATCAGACTTCGTTTTATTGATAAAAATGCATTCGAAAGAAAAGAGAACTACAAATAAGCGTCAAAAATAGCGTCAACAATCATTTCTTCTTCTGGATAAATGACAAACGCTTCTGGTTGCATGCTCCCGTCAGTTTCCACGAGGTATTCTCGCATTACCCCTTTCGGAATAGAGTCTCCTCCAATATCAAAGTCTTTGTGTGTAACAAATGTAGACACTTCCAAGTCAACTATTTCCAAAAGATCTATTCCAGTTTGAACTGCAGCCACGCCAGGAGCACATCCTAAAGTGACATGCGCCCGAGACTCAGTGGGATGAAAGTTTTGCTTCTGAGGTTTGAACTTAATTCCAGGATAGAACGGACTGTGAATGGACTTTTCATATTTTTTCGGGTGGTAATACGGTTCATACGAAAATTGTTGGGGATCCTGTGGAACCACATCGTTTTCACTTTGTTGGGCAGAGTTTTCCCGGGTATCCTCTGAAAATAATTTTTGCTCTTGGGCTGTTAGTTTAAGACGCAGGCCGTATGTATCCCGGGTAAAGAATAGTCCAACCAGGTGCATTCTAAACGGGCGTCCTATAAAACTTCCAACTTGGATTGAGGTAAGAAACACACTCCTGAGCAGCCTCCGCACTGTCATTCCTCCCACAAAATTTGGCAGTTGTGTGGTATTTCATATCCTGCAGGCCGGAGTCAGGGTCAACAGGTTTAACATAGTATTCCAGAGGATTTGTCACATTCTTATGGGTCATTTGAGCGTTGACGAATGCTTGGAAGTTTGGATTTTTGTCGTATGCAGACAAGAAATATTTCTTTCCGATGATGTTCATAGACTCTGCTGTGCTGTCATTGTAAAACCAGCCATAAAACAGGGGAAAGTGACGAGTGAACATTGTCTAAATGTTCAGAGTAGGTAGCCACTGCAATGGGTCCTTGGAACCGTGAAGGACCTGCAGATACGCTAACAGCTCCAACAAATGCCTGAAAACAAATAACAATCATAATTATACGATGAAGTCAAAATCTGAAGAGCATAAAATATTATTATTGTTAGTACCACGTACGAGAACAGTCCAGAGACGCGTCATTTTTGCTGATGCTTTTCTTTCAAGACTCGCCACTACACGAATAGATGCATCTTCTTCGCAGTCAATCTCAACATGTCTTTCTGCCGCTTTACGATAAGAATCCAGCTCTTATCTAAAGTTTGACTCAGGATATTTTATACAATGTCAGCCTAACAAGGCATCCTTTTCGGTTGCTGATGTTGTGATGAGCATTTAAAGCCAATGCTCTGTGTGAGTCCTTTGCTTTCCAAAGATGCTTGATGCGCGTGAGTCATAAAAAAATGTTCACTCAATGTTTGGTAATAAAAACTGGAAGTTTTATTAAAAAAGAAGGTCAATAATAAATAATCAGCATCATCGTTACATTTTTTTTCGGTCTTGTCTTTCCAGACAATGTCTCTCTTTCTTTTTCATCTTTATACTTCAAAAAAATGATTAATAGTTTAATTACATGATTAATTCACATTAATAACTTGTATGTGTATATCATTGTTCTTTTTTTGTGTTAAAATCGTTATAAATTAAAATGGTCGTTTTCTTTTACACTCTGTGATTTAAAAAAAACTTCTATATGAATCTATAACATGTTTTATCGAACCAAACAAACAAAAAAGTTCTATCCTAAACTTATCTAAAAATACCTATATAGCATTTACTTTTTGATTCTACTATAAAAAACGTTATTTAAATACGATTAGTGGTGGTGAGGGTTAAGACCATATTTCCTTCTCTGATAGCATTCAACGAAGCTAATTATTACATTAAAACAAGGTGGTGGTGATTATGACGTTACGGTTTCTTGTTTGGTACAATTTAAAATTATTGTAGTAGTGGTGAGTATAACAGTTTTTTTCTTTTATAACAGCAACAGCAGTTATTTATCTTTTAAGCAGAGCGGTTATGCACGTGTCATCGCAGTTTTTTTCTATATTACCTAAATGTTAAGCATAAAAAATGGTATATTTTTTTAGTAAGATTTGGTACACAGTCTCGGTCAAGCTGATCCTCATTTCTTTTAACTTATGAAGCATTTAGGCTTCCTTAAAAAACTACAGAATTATTTTTCTCCTCCTTTTACGTCTTCCTCGTGAGAAACACAATGATAATACTACATTTTAAAAACCGCTGCTCTTGTGTATCTCATCACAATAAGACACAGCAGAGGCATTCAGTAAAAAGCCTTATCAATCCAACATTTTTTTTCTCTTGCGCTTATCTGAGTAAAACGACAAAGCAGCAGTGTGTACACAAAGATACAGAGGTTAAAAACGCGGATAATATATTCAAGCGTATTTTATTAAACGAAACATCGCCAAGAAAAGAAATAGAAGTAATACCTGCTAGTAAACCACCTTTACTACGACTTGAATTTTGTTACTGGATCTTTTTTGTAAAACTTTCTCTTTCACGTAAAATAGTCCTGTCAACATACAAAATACCAAGCGATAGGGCTACAGGTAGACCTCCAATCTTCAACAGACTAATTATTATACGTACAGGCAACCTTATAAACCTATTTTTAAACAACTGTAATTCCTAGCGAATTGTTTTATTATAGCACTTTTATCACTATGTTTTGATAAGCTTTTCGATAAAGCTTGTTTCCTCCATTTTTGCGGCAGCGGAGCACTATGGTAGGAGTAAAGCCGTCCATGTTTCTTTCATAGTCATCGTTAAGTTTGTGTTCTTTATGCATCAAGCCAATGGAAAAAAACTCGTGGCGATCTGACAATTAATATTTTGTAGGTACAGGCATGTAATTTAGGCCTAATTAACCTAGTTAATAAATGCAATTCTTCGGAGAGTAGTACAAAAAGCTTGAAAAAAAGTACAAAATGGGTTGAGTGGAAGCATAAATGAGATTGAGAAATATGAGGTAACGCCCTATGTTTGGATGTACAAAGTGTTATTTTGTGCAAACTAACATTTTCCCCACGTTTACGCTAACGAGAATCGAAATAATAATCTCAAACAATTCGATAGAAGAATTTTAAGAAAGACGTTTGAAAATGACTGTTCTTCTCCTGCTTTGATAAACTTCTATTGTATTATTTTCACTTTATGGTACATAAAAAATCAAGTGTTAATCAAGTTAAAAATTAGAAAAATGACAATTAGAAAACACGTAATAGGTATTTAGCATTTGTAAAACATTAATATGAAGTTAATAAATTAACTAGTGAATAATGATTGGTAAAATGTCAAAAGGTTCTTGTCACTGCAATTTAACATACAGAGAGACATGGCATATATTAGAATTACACCACCATTATCGTTTTCTTTAACTCTTAATAAAGATGAGCTTTCATTGGCGAAGTTGTTTAAACGATGATTTCGATGTTGGCGAATAATCCGTTGAACTAGTAAAAGAATGGTATTCTTAGCGATGAGTTTTTTTGTCGATCAGGCTGTTTAAATGACCAAGGCCATATCCTTTGTCTTTGTTGTGGGTAGTTTTTTCCCTTGCCAAAGAGCGTTGTGAATTGTAAAGGCATCAATCGTGACGGTGAGATGCTTCGTGTGGACTTGGCTGAAACATTTCCCTCCAGAGTTGTACCTTGAAGACAACAATGAACACGATAATGTCATTTGCTTGTGGCTCTACCTCAAACTACACTTCAAAAATTCAACTCACTTGAAAAATTTCTCGAACATTCTGTCATTGACGGTTTTGGGTCCGACCCCGTACAACTTGATCACTTCTTCAGTTTCAGGGATAAATGTATACAAAGCTCGGAACTGACAGCCAGCATCACGGAACATGATAAGGAAGTGCTTGCTCTCCGACCTGTTGATCTCGTCGAGCACCCTCATTTTCGCATCTCGGTTTACTACACCAGGAAATACGCAGTACTCCACGGCATTTAAAATTATGCTTCGGTTAGACTTTGCAGTTGGTTGCTTATAAAGTCGAAGACCTAAAGTCGGATGAATTTAAGATACTGGTTAGTTAAAGTTTCTTGGATGAATTTTTAATGCTGACTTTGGAACATCCTCAATATTACCAGAATAGTCCATGTTTGAACTGGCCACAGAAGAAATATCACTAGCACCATCGTCAAAGCCTCGATGTCTCCGGGAAATCAAACCAGGGGGAAGAGAACCAGGACCTATGAAATGGTACATCAAGAAATCAGAATACTTCCTTCCTAGGATCATACAACCAAGCACGTTCCCATAAGCATTAAACTCCGCTTCGCTTTCCATTTTAAAATGACAAGAAAACTACATTGAAGCAAAGTTCCCCAGACAGATTTCATTAACTTTAAAGCAACTTTAAGGAAAAATATCTTTTAACTTACAAAAAGCCGTAGACGCTTACTTATCTTCTACTTAAATACTATATTAGACTTTTGAACTAAGCTACATGTACAGCATTTTACCATTGCCGGACGGAGACGGAAGCGAACATGAAGGCTGCTGGTGTTGTTGCAACCCTCCCAACGCCAACGTTCTTCTGGCAACTGCCTTCGCAGATATTCCACTACTACTTGCAGTACTACCCGTCGCAGCAGGACTAGGACTTCTCCTCGGGTTAGGAGGTGAACAGGTTCCCACTCCTGAGTCTGAATCTCGATGACCTCCTCCTCCAGCACTGCTACTTGCGTCTGTCTCAACTCCTAAAGCGTTTTTTTTGTACGAAGAAGCACGCAGAGAAGAAGAGACGAATAAAAAATGAACCAAATACAAAGCGGTAATAAAGTATTCTTTCGCATAATTAAACTGGTAACGTTACTCGTAAGTATTTTTTGAAAGTTGTTACGTTTCATACAAAATCCTGTACCAACAAAGATCTATAGATTCCTCCCTCACGTAGTAGGTATATACGTTTTCTGCGTTTCAAAACTCCTAACCAATTCCCTAATAAATATCTACAAATAAAATCTACTCTGTCTACAAGAGTAATACCCTTCCAGTGTGACAAAAGAAGCAGTTAAAAGTAAACCAAACTAAACCGAATGAAACAAGCAAAGAAAGCAATGAAAACATAAGCAGCGAAAGAAAAGCAAAGAAACCCGTAGCCACTTTCGTATTAACCAAACCCGTATTTTGCAACAAACCCGAAGCTCATTTTACCATTTTCCCATAAAGTTTTGCCCAGGACAGAAAAAAATGTTAAAAAATATTTCGTTCTAACCATCCAAAAGGGACGATGTGGAATTATGGCGGTGGTGAGCTAAAGACTCTTGGGATCCCAAATAACTATCGCGTCGAGATCGAACTTTAAAATAAATAAAATCATAGGTTTGAAATCTTCTCGGAGAAACTGATACGTTCCTAATTGACATGAAGTTGGCTTGATCAATGCTACACGAAACACAAACTTGAGCCATATTGCATTTGAAACTCCACAAAAATCAAGCCTAACTCACTTCACTTTGAGACATACCACAAGAAAATCTTTACAAAATAATGATTAAGTCAACTCAAATTCAAACTAAAAATTACCTTCCAAACGAGAAGTAGACAAGTCCCGAGGACGGGACCTTCGATCATAGGAGCTTTGTGGGCGTCGTCTTGTTTCTTTGATTTTACACGATTGATTTTACGATAGACAAACACAAAAATTAAAAAAGAAAAGCAAAATACCAAAAATTATAATTTATAATCATGCCCTGCATGCCTACTGCCATGCTGAAACTCTCACAAAACGCCATATTCTCAATGCACTCTCTCATACCATGCTCATCATCACGCTACTGGCAATATTGCGAGGATGTTAATGTAAAACTAAAAATTAAAATGATGTTGCTTTCTGCACAAGCAGGTTTGAAAAAAAGATACCTTGATTAAGTGATGACGTGGAACCCCATGGATCCCTAGACTGGCTCCTTCCACCCGCTGTATTGGCAATTAAGTCGAGTTCATTATTTTTTAAGATTATTTTTTTTGCATCCCACTCATTCATGTGCAATGCACTCACACAATCTTATCATTAATTTTCGGCATTAATCATAAAATAAGCTAAATTATTTGCGAATTAATGAAATCAAAAGTTGCTTTTGCCAAGTAAAACAAAAACTCAAAAAAACTTAAGTGGTTGATGATAAGTATGATAACTTTACAAACTTAAAACTTTCGTTTGGGAGTTACTCTTTTTCTAAACTAAACCAGAATTCTCCATGTGCCTAATTTCATATTTCGTGTTAACTGAAATAAGTTGACAATTCGAACTGAACTTGAAACTGATATATACTTAAACATATGACTGGTAGTTTTGTTGCAGTTAGTTTAAAAAAATGAATTATTCGCACTTGCAAAATCGACTACCAGTTTAACAGATCTTTAACTAAGTAACGTTCTCATGTTGATTAAATGTGTTGAAGTCCCAGCAAGATGGGAAACTTACCGGAGTACAAGGTATTGGACGACCCTCGTTTACCATAAGATCTCGCAAGGCTTGTGCTAGATGTTTGACTATCACTTCGTCGGAGAGCACCTGAAAAAATGACACAAGCGGTATGTGTGAGGGATATTCGCGGTAAATCGGCGGAATATTTTATTGACAAATCAACTAACCATGTCTAGGTGTTTCGGAACCACTAGCTCCAGCCGAATCCACTTCCGACAAATGAATTGTTTTGGGTCTGGGTCTTGCACCGACACTGGAGCTAGACTTAGGTCGCATAAATTTCTTTGCACTGCTTTCCTGGACTTCCCAGCCTCCCTTTGTCTAGACGAAACAGAAAATACGCAATGTTAATGAGTAGCAGTAACACGCATCACCTTCACTCATTGAAAAGTTCGAGAGAATAACTACAAACACGTCCGAGGCTACTCGTAACAATTTTCATTTTGCTTGGAGAGTGCAATAGATAGGAAAACGATAAAATAAACTGAAATTTGTTTTTGGGAAATGGTAAATAAGAAGCACTGCTCTAACATCTCTGTCCGTTTCTTCTTGCTTTTTCATTCGGTACGACTCCAAGATTGCCTGTCGCCGCGCTTTCTCTTCTTCACGTTTTCTTAGCTTTTCATCTTGCTTTGCAGCTTCTTCTTCTCTCTTTCGCTGCATTTCCATTTCTTTAACACGCCGACTTTCTTCAACTTGCTGCTGCCGCCTAAGCGACTGCATGAGAATACGCTCCTTTTTCTTTTCCATTTGGTATTCCAGCTCCTGCGTGAATAGAAAAATATCATCCCAAACAAAAAAATAAATAAAAATCAATTTCAAAAATAATAATAGAAGAAAATACTCATAAGAACACGAAGATTGCTATAAAACGTTCCGTGTTGATATGAAAAAATAGACTATAAATCTGTGCATGCAACTAAATCACTTGGCTTGGACACTGGAAAAGGCTAAGAGAAGCAAACGTGCAATTTTCATTCCTGCCTCCAACCAAATACGTAACACGACGAACAATTCGTCTAACTCGGACAACTAAATACTTGGACCAAAGAATACCACTTCGAAAAAATTGAGTAACAACGAATTGAATTTTCAAGACAAACTTTAGAACACTCAAGATACAGGTCTACTCAAAGTAAATGGGAAACACGAACCGGATCCATCTGGGGTTTTTCATCGATAACCAACTCTCCTGCTTTCTCCCGTCCATCAATGACCTCTTCATCTACACTCCCGCGATGATGGCCATAATATCTATTTTCTTGGTCTTCAAAGTCATCTTCATCATCTTTATGGATGGGTACGTGATCAACAATGGACTGAATATACTCTGTTGTTAAGTCTCGTCGCTGCTGGTCTCGTATGGATGCAAGACCTGGACTGCCACCAGAAGGCCCAGTTCCAGACTCGCGCCTTTTGGCAGGTGAGCGTGTTCTCAAAGGAGGTTTGGGACGTTTTGGAGCATCGTTGTCTAAGGCAATGTAAAAACCTCTCTCGTTAAGTGATGGATTCTCATCAGAGCTTGTTAGTGAACCCTCTGCAGGGGCATCACTAGTGAACAGCCGATGTGCGGTTGGTCTCGGAGGTGATCCGCTTTCGGGAGTAATTCGATACGTTTTCGAACCAGATGTGATTTGGCGAAGGGACGACTTTTTTCCTGTGCTCCCGCTGCTCATAGAGCCGAGTTCATTAGCGAGTGGGGTAGTGTCATCTTGCACGAAAGAGACTGATTGTGGCTCCATGTCGTCTGGAGGTGGGGTAGGTAACGGAGCGTGATATACGGTAGTAGTAGCAGATCCAGAACCTCGCTGTCGTGGAGGAGGTGTGGGTTTTGCTTCGGGCTCGTCGTGTTCCTCACTAAGCACAAAAAAGAAAAGCATTTATAATGCATAGTGAAAAGATTATATCACACACAAACACACTCAAGTATATCAGTAATTAGCAATTCAATTAGAAATGGTAGAACTCAATTATGTGTGTTGGTACGCAAATTAGCAAGTCAATGGTTATTTTTAGTTTACACATACGTGGTCTGTTGTCGGCCAAAGAGACGGTTTCCTTGAGTATCTGCATTGGAATGAAGACGAAAGGAAGAGGTATAAGATAGGACGCCAGCGTTGTTAGCACCACCGCTGTTGCCACCACTTCTGGAACTATGTAAATTGGGCGCAGTCGCAGTTCTTACATCACCGTTGTAAACAACACGTGGGGAACTATCACTGGCTACAGGAGGATTGTTCGCATTATCACTGTCACTACTATTAGCGTTATTTCCATATGGTTTCGGACTTCCCCACTGAGATCTATGTGGTGTTTGTTGGGTAGACGTTGATGGATGCATATTTCCACCATTTCCACCCGTTGGCACAGTCCACGTTTTTCTTTTGGCAGTATCGTTGTTGGAATGAGGACCGCCGGCGCCACCACTACTACTAGTTCCGGTTTGATCTCCATGAAGGAAAAACTGGCGACGAATTTGCTCCTGTTGTTGTGTCAGCCTACCAATGTCAGTTTCCAGTTCAGTCAAACTGGTATCCATCCTAATCGATAGAAAGTGAAACATATCGTACATTTTTGTTAAACGCAATATTAAAATGGATACGATATAGATCTTGTATAATTAAGTTGTGACACTAACCTAGCTAACGATCGTTGATACGTCTCGATATCCATATTTTCGATTTCCGGAGTACGGCACGGCTCATCAGTCTTAGATAACCACTTACTTTCCAAGTCCTTTGATTTAGAAGAAGAAGCATTATTAATTTTTTCACTCATTTCATCAAAACATTACAAAAAATTTGCAAATAAAAATACAAAATTTAAGATCATGCATATAAAAATTATAAATTATATAAAATGTTCTGTTATTCTAATAAAACTCGTGCTACAGCAACTGTGCTCACTATATGTCGTATACTATTACTGCATTGGACAACGCATATAATAGTATAAGCATCAACAAAATGACTCAACATTCAACAAGCTTATAAAGTCTATGCAGTCAACTGAATCAAAGCATAACACTAAATCAAATTCCCAAGCAAATTGTTGCTAGATTAAGCCGAGCATGTTTCATGACACAGCAGTAAATTTAAATATGCGCTTCAGACAGTTACAAAAGCGAACCTTGAGCGATAGTTGCTTTTTCCTTGCGCTCATCAGTGCATGATCACCACCACCTCTATGAAGCTGTGAAGCAGCAGTTGAAGAACTAGAAGAAGCGCTGCTGAAATCGCCACCTTTTCCCTTTTTGTAATTTTGTTAAAGACATAATTAAATGACCCGAAAAGAATATCAATCGTGTACATGACCTTCAAGAAGTCGCGGACTGCATTTAATAACTTACTTTATTAATGGCTTTAAGATATGCAGCTTTTCCAAGCTTGGCTTGTTGTTTCGTTACAATTGACTCCATTTTAGTTTTTTCGTTCTCAATACGGTTTCTCTTCTCTTCCAATTTAAGCCTTATTGCATTAAGCTGGGCTGCTATGTCGTCAGTGTCGAAGTCTTCATCTCCACCTTCGTGACCTCCACCGCCTCTTCTGTTCGGACTATTGTAACGATTATGCGGTTGGTGGGACTGGTACTGTTGGGGAGAATATTGATGAGATTGGGGTTGTTGTGGCGAGTAAGGATTCTGTTGTTGATACTGTTGTTGATAGTTCTGGAGATGTTGGGGTTGAGTGTTGTATTGATGTGCTCGTCCAGCAGGCAACGTGTGATAGTTATCTGGGGAGCTATAATCCACTCCACCGTTTCCTCCCCATCCATTACTACTATTACTAACGCGGTAGCTATGACTAACTGGTGGTGGGTTATTACTACTGGATGCAGAAGATGATGGCGGAGTGTTCCCTTCACTGCTCTGCAGGTACACAATGTTTATAGGCTTATTTGGCAGATCTGAGAGACGAGACAGGTTGGTCATGCTTAAGCTCCGTAGGGGGGCATCTGTAAAAAGAATGAAATCAATACACCCACTCGTTAGCCATTAATTTGCACAATGTCTCAATCAGGAGAGTTGCCCAAACAAATCAAGTTTTTTATGGGTTACCCTACACCACTGGGAATCATCCCTACCGCAAACTTAATCATAAACTTCTACAGTGTTATGTGAGACAAAAAAAAATCTAAAAAGCGTTTCTACCTCCAGACATTCCCCCGTGTCCACCTCCTCCTCCGCCCATCATTGGATCATTCTTATTCATAACATAAACGGTAACATTGCCATTTTCTTGGGGTGGACTATAGCTATTATTATTATTATTATTATTCTGCTGGTGATAGTCATTCTGGTGACTGTTTTGTTGTGACTGATGAAAATGATTAAAATTACCACTGGGTTGACCTTGACCCTGATGTTGGGTATCGTCATTACGTCGAGAATTCATAACTGCATAATGCTCCTGTTCATACTGGTCCATCGTAACACTAAGTTTCTTTTTTCCATAAAAAATCACATCACCTCCACCCCCGTTTCCTCCGGCACTTGAACTATTTCCACTACCACCACTTTCACACATGGATGCCCTTTTGGAGGGTTCCCTTGCTGCCGGGGACGGTGTAGTTTGAGGATCTGGGCTATTATAATAGTCCGGTGGATCCGTTGAGTGTTGACGTTTCACGTATCGGATAGGAGATGATGTTGAATCCGTTACAATGGCCGGTTGCTTATCAGGATTTTTTCCTATAGTAAACCTACTCAAGTTATCTTGGCTTCCACCAAAGTTTTCAACTGTCAATTGAGAATCGGCTTCCGTAATTGAGTTCCGTCTGGAGCGACGGCCAGCATAAGTAGTTTTATTTGCCTTCCAATCACTAGGCCGCCCTGCGGCTTGCATACCACCTTCCGAGTCGTTCGGATCGCTTCCTCCTGCAGCACCACTAGCACTGTGATCTCTTCGGGACACTGACATGCGACTTGCAGGACTACTCCGTTCATCCTGTGACGACGGTGATACTGAACGGATTACCTGAGACAACGTGGGCACATTTCGACCACGGTGCACCACAAAGTCTTCAGATTCTTCACTGGAACGTGAGTGAGCATAATACCTGGATACATATACAAAAAAAGACAACTAGTTAGAAACCACACTCACACAAAATAGACAAATCCAAATTTATTCACGACCACGCACAACACATACACATCTAAGTGTAATAAAAACTTGTCCTATAAACTATATTAAACACCTACACACAATACCACATCACACAAAAAAATGAAACAAAAGATATTCAAATCCTTACACGCCAAAAATCGTATGGATATATATCTTTTAGCTTTCACACACCTGTGGTCCTTTTGGTTAGAAGATTTTTCACTATGTGCTCTATCGCTATAGTCATGAGGCGTTGTTGACCTTCTTACAGGAACACTAACGACAGAGGCATTCGATGGTGATCTTCTTCCTCCAGTACCGGCTCCAGCAGCACTGGTCTGCTCTCCAAAAATATTTTGCCCACTTCGCTGGCTCCGCTCCTTCACAGACAATTGACGTTTTGGCGTGGACGTGGCCGACTGCGGCCTAGAGCTCATAACATTTCGATCTGGACACACATACACAAAATCTCATATAAATCACTTTAAATCACATTTTAATTACATACTTTATCATCACAAAGATACACTAATTATCCTACATCACATTTTCACGAAAAATATACGATAATGACCATAAACATCTTTCTTCTTTCCATTTACACCAGATATACACAATAGAGAAGAGACACGATAACGCAAAAAAGGGAGGAATAATATATACACAACACAAGAGTATTCTTGTTTTAAAAAGACGACAAAAATTAACTAGGTTGTTTTGTTAGATAACTCATTCGTAGTTCAAATTTTTATTACCAGATTATAATTCGCATACTTTAATGTATATACCAAAAGACTAGTAAAAAATCATAGTTTTTAGCAGAGAGATTTAGTAAATCACAGTATTTTGTGGCAGGGACTACTTTCCATATGCCAGTACAAGGAAAATTACAACAGAATAATACGGAATTCCATGCAGAAAACTTTCCAACCACTAAAACATTCTACATAAGCGACTAAACTAGTTTTACACTGGACTATTTATTCATCAAGTCCAGCCACAGAACACTTCTGTATCACAAAAATTGTTGCGAGCCATTCTTGGGCATATGACGCATACATTACGAATCCATGCTTAGCTCGAAAAACTTCAAATTCTTTTTTCAACAATCAAGTTAACCAGCCAAGCGACCACAAAACAATTTGTGTATGAGCAGAAATCGCCATACAACATAAGGTGCGAATACGAAAACACTAGCAAAAGAAGAATTGTCAAACAACATGATTATGGTGACGCACCACACGCGTTGTTTGGTCTTGCATGCAGCGTAAAAAAATGATTCCTTGAAAAGCGACAATTTGCAACAAAGTAAGATAACAAAAAACTTAAAAAGGGTAACTGATGCCACTATATAATATGTGACTCAGAATGGGAAAAAATACATACTCGCGCGAACACTTACTCCATGCCAGATTCACGTACGACTTGTCTAATATCAAAGTTTTTTGTGTGTGCAGTCTACAACAAAAGAAATTGAGACACACAACGGTTTTGTTAAGTGAACTAAACGAGACAAATACTGATACATACTTGACTACTTGTGTATACTCTATTTACATACAAAAACTGTACTATTTTTCTTTTCTTCTATTTGTTTGGAATCAAGTCAAGTGTGTTTTCTGTTTGGTTTTTGTTTTCAAGAGAATTTGGCAAACCTGAGGAGGAAGCAGCAGAAGAGGAAGCACAAGAAGTCTGGTAAGAGTAAAGCGAAGGTCTGAGATCAGGAATTGTAATTGGGGATTGCTGAATTAAACCTCGTCTCATCCGAACCCCTTCCGATGTCAACCCTTCATGGACAAGATCACACAACAGACATTTTGTGGCATATACCAAACATAAATTTGATTAATCACAGACATTCTTGCGTCGAATCACATTCAATTACAAGACACTTATTTTTTCAAGCTTAAGAATGGTGAGGACTACTAAACTGCTACTAATTTTGGACAATTGGCTATACCTATTGTCATGTTAAGGTCTTAGATTTAGACAAGAATGACACTGTTCACATAATGGTGTGCTGTGGGCTAATGAGATCATGTTGACTACCAAGTTTACGCTCAAATTGTCTACTGATTGGGCGGCTACACTTAAACTGCAAGTCAGTTTGAAGTTTATTTTAGGTACCAGCCACCCACGCACGCATAATTACTTTGTATACATCAACAAACAAACAAAATTGTGCTATGCTATATTGTAACTTTTTTATGCAACTGCTCGACATATTTGCTCACTTTCAACTTCCTCATTATTATTTTTGAATTTAAATCAATTTTGAACATTATCACTTGCTGTTACATGAAGCCCTCGTATAAGACTATAATTATGTTCGCCACTCCCGTTTAAACTTGATAACTCATATCTCTGCACACAAAAACAAATCTTT
This sequence comes from Akabosia matsudoensis, assembly GCA_019593645.1. Lineage (NCBI taxonomy): Eukaryota > Metazoa > Arthropoda > Collembola > Entomobryomorpha > Paronellidae > Akabosia > Akabosia matsudoensis. The sequence goes on from VICI01002726.1 coordinate 14,152, forward strand.
TAGGTTTTTGCGTTAATATATTTCTCTCAGTAGGTTCCTTATCACCGCCTTTAAAATTAGTTAACTTTATTTGAGCTGATGATAAGCTCACGGCGGCTTACCATTTTTTTATTGACTAACAATTATCTCCGCTATTTCATTATGTCTGACCATTTGATTGCCGCCGCACAGGCAGCATCAGAAATTCAACAGCTTGATATCCACACACTCACCTCACAACTGATTCAATATTCCGTTTTTTCGACAATTTCACGCAGAGTGCAAACACACACATTCCTTACGGTTTTTCACATGAGGTGATGGTAGCTCAAAAGCTGTTGTGCAATTCATCTTATTACTTTATTTTAACATAATAAATTATTTTATTTGCCCCTGTTACTCAATCTTCAACCCTTCGCGTTCATGAAAAAAGCAAAACTTGATATTTTTGGCACAGCCAAGTTTGCAGTGATCCTGTCGTTGCCACTCACGTAAAAGTTCTTCCAAAACAAATTCATTTACGCTTCCCACGAAGAAAACTTAGTGTTGATGAAAAAACCGACAGCACTACTTTTGCAATTCTCCTTTTGTATGATTTTTTTGTTTTTAGAGCAACCTTCACCCATCCACCAACTCAGGAGCAGCAAACCACACCACACCACCTTCTTGATTTTCTTTTTTTGCAGTTTGTTATTATTAGAGAAGGTGAGTGAGTAGTATATGGCAAAAATACAACACCACTACAACTACCTGCTTTATGCATCAACGCATGATGATGATGAATCATATCAACAAGAAAAATCATCATAAAAAAGAGCGTACATAGTTGAGAATTTTGCAGAAAACAGCAAAACCCCTGCAAGATACTTGAACAAGTGCATTTTGAACACAGGATTAAAATATGTTCAGAGAGTGTTCACAGTTGCTCATGATTTTTGCTGTTGTTTCTTTCTTTATATTCTAGTAAAAGTATTGTACACATCATGTATGAAAAAAGCCAGTGTTGTTCCCTTCTCAAGAATTTGCAATACCTCGTCATTATTAAAAATCTGAGGAGTTTTCTTAGAAAAAAATGGGTAACACAAGAATCATCCTCATGACGGGTAGTAGTAGAAGTGTATAACAGCATCATTATTACTACAAAACGGTGAATTACTAGTATGCATTTATGATACGTTGTTTTTTGTTCACACAAAAAAATGTGCTCTTTTTAGGTAGTGTTGCATTGCACCTGCACTATAATGACTGCTGGTCTGATGGCATTAAGCAAAAATACAGGTAAGTAGGGACTTACAGAAGAGGAAGCACAAGAAGTCTGGTAAGAGTAAAGCGAAGGTCTGAGATCAGGAATTGTAATTGGGGATTGCTGAATTAAACCTCGTCTCATCCGAAC
>VICI01002727.1:0-15522 GCA_019593645.1 Akabosia matsudoensis
CTTTTGCTGTTTTTGGTGTGCTAAGCATCGGACTGGAAATTGAAAACCCGTTCGCCAATTATGATAGCGATTTGGTAATAAACCGTTTGCAATTTTAAATTTTTCCGATCTACTTACTATTTAATTATTATGAATGTTGACAAGCTTGAAGAATGTTTATTTGATTTTTCTACAGCCCATGGATGAATTTTGCGAATCTATTCATTCTGAAGTACTAATGGTGCTGAGTTACTCTGTTCCCCCGGCGCAGATATGGATATTTTCTTCATTTAACTTCCCTCTTATTCCAATATCATTTTTGCCTGCGAATTTGCTAGTCAAATTGGATCCTAATGATATCCGGGGAATGCTTGTGGAATTGCATAACTATGATTTGCCCAAAGCGGAGTACCATTATCTACAGTAGTAGAAAACTCAACTATTATTTGTGTATCAATTTTTTTCTCATGGAATCATCCTCAGTTGATTTATAAATACGTGAGTGAAACACATGCTTTGTCATTAGAAAGTTTGGTATTCTCTCAATTGCGACTGACACGCAAACCCCACATTAACAATCGCTAATAGTGGGTCAACTATTGCTAACGTTAGTAGGTAAAAATATATGCATTCATATTAGAAGATCATAGACTGTACATGCACATTAAAAAATTGAAAATGGCAAGGTTAAGGCCATCCATTTGTGGGTCCCTACGCAAAAGTGTTCTATACACTTGCATTGCTGATACAGTAATATACTTTAAAAATTGCCTTGCAAAAGCATACACATTTAATTTATACTTGTTTTTTCATAGCTGATTCATGTCGTACTTTTGGTGTATGGTATACAGTCTAGTATAGCGTATGCCTGTCGAGAGCTGAAAGGGACGGGGAGACTTGGTGAAAGTGCGATTTAAAAAAAAAACAAGTTGCTGCATGATGGTTTTTCAGACAAACTAATTTTTATCTTCTAGAAGTAGACTCGCTTGGATTCTACCTATTCGCCCTGATTCTCTCAACATGTCGAATCTTTTTGGCGATCATGCTTTGGAAGGGACTCAAGCGAAGCAACACTGAATTTGAGGACCATCGTATCTGTGAAGTGTTTGTAACATTAGTTTTTACCGTGCTTTTCTTATNGTGAAGTGTTTGTAACATTAGTTTTTACCGTGCTTTTCTTATCGGTTGTAAACGATGTCTGCCACCTGTCTACTCAATCCGTTCCGGTTTATCCATACATGGCAACTAGAGCCGCCGTCGTGGTCATTTCAGGGTTTGAACTCATCCTGGTCGTCTGCTTCATGAAAGGCCTCTCAGAACAAGATATGGATTTGGGTCCTAATTCTGAGCCGCATTAGTCTTGAATAGACTCATACACTTGAATTTTTGTAATTTTGTAAGTTGGATGCAAAGGAATCTATTGTTAATATTCCGCATATTCTGATAAAGTTACATTGAAACGCAGAATTCACCGCATTGGCCAGCATAGATTGAATAAATTACATAATATTAAATAGATACACAGAAATCTCAAGATATCCATTTTTTTTAGAAAATATTGAAACATTTTTGCAATGGTTTGAGTTGTTTATATGAACTCCACGGAGCTGGAACATCCTGGAGCTCGTTTGAAAACCAAAAGTTGTTGCGCCTTTCAAACTATGAGCAGGAACTTTCTTTCTTTTGAACTCTGCCAATAAAACTGTCAAAAGTAGGCTTCAAAAATCCGAATGCAATAGCATAAATTCTGCTCTGATGCAAAAATGTCCGACGTGAATTGCAGTGATAGATAATTATATTTATTACCTCATTGAGCGAGAATTTGTAAAGGAAATATTGCGGACAACTTTGAGGCAGCTGTGCATACCGTAATTGGCAATTAATTGAAATCACGTATGGGCATCCGCAATACTTGACAAAGGAAGTTTCTTGAAGGGTTTTTGACCATTTAGCAACGTAACTTTCCCACAGATACACGTCCACTTCCTTTCAAAACCAATAGCCATCTGCACCTGTGACACCTACTAAAGCCCACTATGGAATAGGTTATCAATATACTCCTTCAACCACCGTTTGTAAGATTACTAATGATTATTGCATTGCCTATTTAAACTCTATATCACTGCTATGCTTGTAGCCTGATTTCAACTATTACACAAAATATCCAATGCGAAAGAACATGGCGAATTATTTTCCCTCCGTTATCCTTTATTTTCTCTTATGCTTCAATCGTATATCGACGAGTTTTGTGACAGTCGAAGAGGAAGTAAGAGATCACATTCTTGATGGTGATATACACGGCTTCGCACATTCCTTATTTCCCGACCGATCTGGCAGAGGCTTGCCTGGTCCAGGAGCTGGTTATGCTAGGTGGCCGAGAAACCTGATTCCATATGAATTTAATCCAGATTATCGTAAGCAACAATATTTTTATTCGACAGGATGACATACATATATATACATTAATCATAGGATGTGCTTTACAGCTAGAGACCTTCGTCGAGTTTTTGAAAAAGCTACCCGGCACATTTCACAAAAAACATGCATAAAGTTCAAACGCCGCACGAACGAGCGAGACTACTTACGTGTTAAAGAAGGTCAAGGTTGCTATACATACATTGGACATGTTGTCGGCGGTCAAGACGTCGTTTTATCAAGGGAATGCTACAGGGACAATAAAATCGGCGTGTTTGTCCATGAACTCCTTCATGACATTGGTATGGAGCATGAGCAAATGAGAAGGGATAGGGACCGGTACATTAACATTCATTGGAGTAACATTCCTCCCCGACTATACCCCCAGTTCGACAAATCTCGAAGCAGGAATCCCACTACATTTCCGTATGACTACAAGAGTATTATGCACTATGGTAAGTACGCTGGAAGTAGATTTCCAGGGGAGCCCTCAATGACTCCAAAACAAGCAGGCATTCTTGACATGGGTCAGATTAATGGAATGAGCAAGATCGATATCGAGGAAGTGAACGCTTTGTTTTGTGGAAAGAAGGAAACGAAAAAAGGCCGCAAGAAGGGCAACCAGTGGCGCATGCGCCACTGATAAGCTTAGCATAAGCCAAATCCTTGGGTAGAAAACAAAGTTGTAGCAATGTTAAGATACAAGAATAAAGAAGTTTGCTGTTGGCATAATTCAGAATTATAATTGTCATAAGAACGGTCGAATGGAATGATCGATATATTTCGGCAATTGAATCCCAGACAAATTTATAACCCAATGTCATATATCATATGTCATGTAGCATCATATATCATCGAATTAAACACTCTAGGGTTATCACTTGTGTGAAGCGACTTCGTGTATTATACAAAATCAATTTATTTTACATGAATTGGTGGGTGTTAATGAGTGCGATGATAAAACTTTCGCTAGAAATTAAAAATCACACATGAGAACCATGGTTACAACTTGAACGGTAGGATTTGTGCCATCCAATGAGTAAAGATCAGCCATCAAACATGTCTAAACCCTGGATTACTTTCATAAGTTTCATTTTCTGCACATAGTGTTGCAGATTTGTTTGATAATAAATACTGGTACGCATGCAAGAAAATGTCATATTGTCCAAGGTGAATCGGTGAGTATTTCAGTGTCAAAAAATCCATGCATGCGAGATTCAATGGCCGAAACTGGTGTCACGACGGGGCAGTGGAATGAATTTTTACATATGCCCGTCCTGTACTGTTTCTGTTGTTTTGTAAGGTGAGATAAGGAACGAATGTCTCTGTCATCAGCCATATATTGGAAATCCTCATTCACGCACTCAATCGGAACTCTTAATTATAAGCATTTTAACAGTGAAGATCTTGTACACATAGTTTCGCTGGTTTGTAGCAGAGGCAATGCTTGTTGCAATGGCTGGAGTTTCAAGATCTGAAGAGCCGTGGGTCTACCTAAAATGGGAATTCATTTTGAAAAAATTAATAAAAGTTCAGCCTGGGAATACTATATACTTCGTTACGTATTTTATTGTTGTATGCACGCTCGTGTCTCAGGATTTCGTATTCTTGGAAACAATCGTCGACGACTACGTGACACATGTTCCTTGAAGTAGGTATGATACTAATTGGTTTGATTCTGGCGTCTTCGATCTTACAAGCTGCAAATTCTTGACATCTGGATTCTGTCAAATAAATCATTGAATGCCTAAATATGCACACTTCACACTTACAACTTAGCCAGTTATCTTACAAAATATTTTGCAAACGACTTTTGCACTTAGACAAATTGATGCTGAGTCTGTTCAGGCTGTCTTCTTTTGGAAGCCGACCAACGGACACACATTTTTCCATCATGTGGAAGCTAATGATTTCGTTGTGGTTTGTCACTTGTTCCGCGGAAATACACAGTCATTATCATAATAATACATTAGCGAGCAGCCAGACTTCAAATCTACCAGGAGGGGAGGTAAGAAATTATATATGTTGTGTTGTAGTGTATTGAAAAACTTGAGAATAGCTGCTTTCATTGCTTGCACTTGGTATCCAAGATTTCAGAATCTATTCGAGTATTGCTTGGAAAGGAAACCAACTTGGTGGAATTTTATCGAGAAGTACGTGAAAAAACCTGCAACAACAATTATTCCAGGAAGAGGACATTATGCTAGTCCAAGATATCCTACAGGAAGGAAACATGGTAAAAATCTAATGAAACATGTTCAGGTTCAGACATTATTCATGACTATTTTTCTGATGATAGGAAGAAGTAGAGTCGGCTCCCATCCTGTATCTACTGAAAACAGGGAGATCCCAAGAGGACATATGTGTTTGCCAGTTAATACGACTGTTCACGTACCTGCCAATTTCACAAGAAGTCCTAACATTCTTATCGTTCCTGCTTGTGTTTTTGTCGAAAGATGTGGAGGTTGTTGCATGAGTGATTTGCGGTCCTGCGAGCCAACCGAAGAGGAAGTTGTACGGTTTCCTTTGATGGAACTCACACCATTGAATAAAACCTACCCCATGCTTGAACACGTTAGAACATCGTACTTTCATGTGATACGACACACAAAATGCGCTTGCAACTGCAGGAGAAGAGCTGAGGTGGCTGGACATATTCATTAATATTTTTTTGAATATAATTTTTCGCAAATACAACTCCAACTCAACAATTTCATTTTAATTGCAGGATTGTACGAGTCTTTTCCACATTTACAACGAGGAAAGCTGTACTTGTGAGTGTTCCAACATTGAAGACCACGAAAATTGTGTAAGCCACAACTTTCAAACCCGAGTTTGGAATCCGGAATCATGCGAGTGTGAGTGCCGTATTTCAGAGAAGAACTGCACTAGTGGCTACAGTTACAACAAAACCACTTGCGATTGCCAAGAGGATAGGACAGGACGATAACCTTTTGAAGCATAAATATTTTTACTGATAACGGCTGGCAGTAGGCATCGTTTTTAATTTTTTGTGTTGACATATTGAATGCTTGCTTAGATTGGTCAGATTTAATTTCAAAGTTTTGATAATCCTGTAAGCAAATAAATACTTTTTTTAATGTACTCATCGGTTTTATAACTTGTTTCATGAGCATCTTGCATAGCATCAGGAAAATAGATTCTCTGATGGTAATCCATTTCACAAAAAAAAAAAGATCCATTCGTGGGACATTTTTCCGTTGGTAGTTGTTCTAGTTTGATTATAAAATTTGACTCATACTTTAAGTGAAAGGAAAAGAGATTTCCATCCACGCCAAAACCCAAATGGCATTGTTTTATTACGCAGACACTTCATCTCCATTGATGACGCCATAACATTTCACGTGAAGCTAGGAGTTCGCACTCCAGTCTCCGGAATTCTTACCTACAGCAGAACTTTTCCGAGACTCATAAAACCATGACATCATACCTGTGTTGTTCTGTTGTTTACGATTGAAGTTGAATCAGAAATGGAATTCAAAAACTGGTTTCCCACTGTCTGGTAAACGCTCCAACAGAAAATGTTTGCTTTAGGTATTCATGATGTAACCAATCGCGTATTTCGGGTAAGAATGCAAATTTTCGAGACAAATCCGAATTACGAGCAATTCGAAGGCTAAAAATACAATAATTTTGAAAGATAAAAAAAACATCATAATCTGCAATTACATTTGCTTTAGGTATTCATGATGTAACCAATCGCGTATTTCGGGTAAGAATGCAAATTTTCGAGACAAATCCGAATTACGAGCAATTCGAAGGCTAAAAATACAATAATTTTGAAAGATTTTTAAAAAAATCATAATCTGCAACTACCACACGTGGAGCTCGTTTTACTGCCAAAACACCAAAAGAAAGACGTGTATTTTATAAAAACAAGATATTTATCGGATTTAAACATTTATTTGCACCAAAAATTGGTGAATTATTCGCAGCGATTACAGAGTAAAAACTGGTTTTTGTGGGCTGAATTTAAGCATTTTTTTATTATTAACCGACTCTTCTTCAGCAAATAAGTCAACATTAAAATGGTCCCACCACGAAAAAGCGAGACATAATATTCTGCTTTAATACCTACCGGACATACTAGCGCACGAAGTAATTACTGACTCATCCTTCTTTCAATCAAAAATCGGAAGAAAATCAACAAGTCAACAAGTTTTCTTACGAAATTTTCTATTTTAACCTGGTTCATGTCGTCATTTTTCTTGTGGAAAGTCGTCCTGGAACGAATTAACAAACACGATGAAAATAAGCGTAATGTATTCTTACAAACTACTGGACAAAACCCCGAAAATTACATATAAGAAGACTTATCATCACGATTTTCATGATCATTTTCATTTCAAGTTTTATCAAGTGAATAACAATGAAAAGTTTGGTGGTTTGTGTCTTTGTAGCTGTGTGCAGTTTGCACATTACATTTGCGGACGAGAATTTCGACAATTCTGTGGATGTAGGAGGGGGTAAGGGAGAACAAGGGAGTAATGGCTGTTTTTCATACACGAATGGAGACTGTTTGGATGGAACAAACGATGGTAACGAAACTTTGATAAACTTTTGGACATTCTTATATGAGCGGAACTTGATCATAAAGATATATTTAAAACCATTTGTAATGTAAAATAGGTTTCCAAAGTCATTTACGAGGAATATCTGACTGGCTGGTGACACAACTGCAGCAAGTGCAAATGATGCAAATCTACTCAGGATATAGGAGCGATGATACTATTAGCGGTTTTGTATCTTGCTTGCTGAAGCGATTAGAAGATAACAGGCTTATCAAGTCACAAACATGTAGTTCACGAGTGGACCGGGGAAGAAGTCTCTTTGGTAAGGACAATAACAACGAAGTCAGTAATGGGTGGAATAGGAAACAAGCTCAACCTAGCAAAGAATCTGAGAGAAAGGGGGAATCTTCAAAAGAGCCAATTAAGGAGGATGCTCAATATGGACATGAATTTAACAATGAAGAACCAGTAACAAAGTTATCTAACGTTGCAAGCACTATTGGACTGCCGACTGCAGAGGCATCAACCACTCTAGCAACATCACTGGAAACAGATTTCCGGTCTGGATTGGAAGGAACCACTGAAAGTAGTACGCAGCTGCCAGGTGTCATGAGTCGAGATGAGGAAGTACTGACGAGCACGATCAGGACTGCCTTTACGGAGTCAATTTCGGAAGTTCCCGATCAACATGAGCAAGAGATACTAACAACTGTGTTCCCGTCTGGAAGAAATGGTTTCGAAACAACGATAAAAACGGAAGCTGTAGAATTGACGACGCCGTCGTCGACAGAACCGTTGCAGGGCGCTATAACCAGTACTATCCAATATGGGAACGACACTACAACAGAGTCAACGATGGAAGATACGCAGGTAGGGACGACTCCGTTGAGTCTGAACGATGAAGAAATTGTAGGCACGACAAACTCTTTATATAACCAGTACGAGCCAATATGGGAACGACACTACAACAGAGTCAACGATGGAAGATACGCAGGTAGGGACGACTCCGTTGAGTCTGAACGATGAAGAAATTGTAGGCACGACAAACTCTTTAGCGATTGCTCCGAACATGGAAGAAACAACTAAAAGCATGAATGAATTGGAAACAACTCAAAAAACTACCGAGACTACAACACTGCAGCCTCAAAATAGCGACGAAGGAAATTCCACACCTTCTGAATTGACGACAGCACCGTCCGAACAGACACTGGATGATAATGTAGAAGAAACGACGTTGTCCAGTGAAACAACTACATTTTCAAGCGAGTCTACTACTTCGGATTATGACTCAATCATTACCACGACAACCATGCTTCCAATAAAAGTAGCGTGAATAGAGTAAGTTATTTTATCACAATCAAGACTGGAACAATTAACTTACAAAGCTTAGCATAAATGGTAAAAGTAAAATCAAGAAAAACAATTATTTATTCTCCAAGATTGTAAGTAAAAGCCCTAGTTTAATACGTGCAGTGCAAAACCTAAACCTGTACAAAGTCCTCTGCATAAGTTAAGCAAAATAATAAAATAAATGCCCAACCGTGGTCAAATCTAAATCAAATGACTTGAGATAGTGAACTGCAGTAGTTGCTGAACAAGAAATCCAGTTATTAGGCTGCAATTATGAATTAACCATGTTTAATTGTTTAGAGCAAAAAAATAAGCAGTATGAAGATGTTGTTTAGGATTTGTCAGGATTGTCTATTGGGAATTCAGACCTTTACATTCATAGCCTCCCATATGGTCTAGTGGCTAGGATAGCTGGCTTTCACCCAGCAGGCCCGGGTTCGATTCCCGGTATGGGAAATACTTTTTGCTGAGTGACATTCAGTGACTCGACTCGCAAGGTTCCCATAGTGTGTTGTTCACGTAATGTTCTTTTTATTTCAAGAGAACAATGATCTGTTACATAATGCATAATTTATAAATTGCCAATCTCGTAAATGATATTTAGCTCTAAACATTTTATGGAAAATCTTAGCGAACAAATGCAGCCAATATGTAATCCAAGTACCACTTCAAAAAGTTGACTATACCTGGATTATCTTCTTTGTCGAAGGTTGTCTCAATTAACTTTGTAATGTTGTGGAATTCCTCATCTCTGATTTTATCAAACTCCTCCTGGATATTCACATGCTCATACATCTTCTTGACAATTTCCACACTCCCCTTGTCATCACGTCCGTAGTTTTCGTACAGCATTTTCCACTCGTCGACTGTATTGCATTTCGCCTTGCCAACCAGAAGCAACCAATGAAACCGACCTTGTCTAATGATGATATCAAAACCGTCGCTCACTCCGCCGCTGCTCGCATCGTAAAAGTCTATCATGCCTTGGGAAATCACTCCAAGACGCTTGCAAATTTTCTCCACCTTTGAAAAAATGAGTTGATCCGTTTGAAAATCATATCCGGCCAGAGTCATTGCGAGTGCAATGGGCATATAAAACTGAATCGGGCTATTTTTTTGTTCTGCCAAAAACTGGTAGTTTTCCTTAGTGTAGGTATCTTTGGGCAGAATGCCCTTGCGGTAGTTTTGTATCATAAAATGAGCATCTAGCCGTTGACCTTTTCGGTGAGAGTAGCCACAATCTTGAAAAAGGTGCAATAGTTGGAGGTACTTAGGGCCTAGACTTTCAAAATGCTTTCGCAGCAGGAAGAACGTGGCGCTTTCCACAAGTAACATGTCACTTATGACTATGTGCGCAGAACTGTTGTTAAGTTTTAGCCAAGTCGGAGTACAGTTACGATGCTCTGCGCAATCCACAAAGTCGCTCACCATGAATCCAAACGCTTGGTACTGAGAACACGATTCAAAAAATGATTTTAATCACGTAACCCATACTTCATATTTTTGTAAATTGGTCACCTAACCAGTTGGTAACACCATCCAAGCTTTTCAGACAGAACCACTTCATTCCCAGATGCTTTTGGGTGAATCATTTTAAACGCTTTCGGAACCAAGAACGATCTGAAAAAACGAATCCAATTGAGTTAGATCCAATATTGAACAATAAATTTGCTTTGATATAAGATAGTCAATACCTGAACGCATCAACGTGGTTGGGAGCAATATGTTGCAGTAGCTTTCCCATGTTGATCCGTAGATAAGAAGGATAGTCGTCCTCTTTTGACCCTAGCTCATCAAGAACCTCTTGGGTCATGGCGTTAAAACGTTCTCTCATTTTCTCCATTCCTATAAGAATCTTTTAGACAAACGGCAGGTACAGCGGGAGTTACTGTTTTTTGTCCTATTTTCGGTTGATACGATAATATTGGATCCCAAAAGGTTACAGCTAGGCTTCAGTCATTATACTGCCCACAGACATTTGTAGCAGGGGAGGTTTTTAACGAAAAAACAATTTAAAACTGTCTCAATATAGTTTTGTGTTTCGCAATGAAAACAATCACACATAATTATCCATTCTCATTAATCATCCGGCGTTTTTGAATTGTTTGCAGTCCTAGTACGGGGAACCAGTCTTAAGTCGTTTAGTTAAGTCCTCGTTAACATATATTTTATGTACATATAATTGGAAGTTTCTGTCATTCATAATCAATTAATGGCTACCGTTGTTACAGTTACAATAGGCTGGCATGCTCCCTAGAGAGTGTTTAAGACGATTTGTTCCGCGATGTCCAGATACACTCGCATTGAGTACAATGTGCAAACTAATGCAAAAAACAATACTGATAGTGATAATGGCTAATTAGATGAGAAACTTATACAACCCGCATATCATATTGATGTGCATCTCTGACACGCGTGTGACCACATTTAGAGATTAATGTAAGCTCTCATTATTTGCGACGCTCCAGCGTGGGAACTTAGACTGTTAGTCTGTTTCATGAACTTAGGTACTCATACGTTGTTACACTGCAAGCCTTCACGTTAATACTTGTAAATTTGTGAAAATCAAGGAATCCTAATTGCAAACATGTTTGAAATCATGTTCAACTCGGGGTTCTCGTGAAGTTTAACCAACTTCGTGATGTAAATCGATTTTGAAACAAGAATTCCTGCATGTTGCACTTCACGTTAATACTTGTAAATTTGTGAAAATCAAGGAATCCTAATTGCAAACATGTTTGAAATTATGTTCAACTCGGGGTACTCGTGAAGTTTAACCAATTTCGTGATGTAAATCGATTTTGAAACAAGAATTCCTGCATGTTGCACAACAAATTGAATCTACAAACCTGAGAATTACGTAAACCAATTAATATTTCTGCTGATCTACAAAGGTGACCCAAAATAGGCGTCTGTCTGTCTTCTTTAAATAAAATAATACGAACGAATGTGTGAAAGAACTTTATTAAGCACTTCATTTCATTAAAATAATGCTTGTACCAGGATATTTTTCTACTACAGCCAACTTTTTCCCAATCAAACCATTCATCTTCATTCTACGAAGATCTCTATGCAGACACGGTTCTGCAGGTGCAAAATTATATGCATTTTACAAGATCAATTTAGGGAAAAAAATGGTGTTAAATGTATTTCTCCGTATACCAAGTCTATTTGGATACAACGGTGAACAGTGGAACCCTCAGCGACAGAAGTTTAATGACCATGGGGACGTGCAAATTTATAGCTACAGAAGGAAAAGTCATGTTCCTCCATATGCACCTGATAGAAACGTTGCCGTGTCAGTTCAAGCTATAGACTACTCTCATACCAGGAAAGGGCCTAAACTCATTCAGGGCCTGGACATGACCGTCAAAGCTGGCTCAATGTATGATCAATTTAAAAACTAGTGAGTCTATACTGACAAAAAGGACTAATTTTTTGTGACTAAAATATTAGGTACGGTCTAACTGGTAGTAGTGGTTGCGGTAAAACAACACTAATATCCTGCATCCTTGGAATAAAACGCGTTTCCTCCGGAAACATACTGCTTTACGGCCACAATGTCAATTCACCTCAAACACAAACTGCGATACAGATACCCGGAAAGGGGGTGGGTTACATGCCCCAGGATATTTCTCTGTATTCCCGTTTTACTGTAGATGAAATGATCCTGTACTTTGGACGCTTGTATGGGATGGAACATCAGGAGCTGGAAAAGTCGAAACAAGAGTTAATCGAGTTTCTTCAATTATCCCACCATGTCAATGTACAAATCGACAAGTTAAGTGGGGGACAGAAAAGGCGTGTCTCATTCGCAGTAGCACTCATTCATTCACCAATGCTGCTCATTCTCGACGAGCCTGTAAGCGTTCAGTTTTTATTTAAATATTTTAAACTAGTCTTCAATAAATTTTTATCTGAATTTCTGTCTGAAAAAAATATAGACTGTAGGCATGGATCCCCTATTAAGGGACGGGTATGTGTGCAAATTTCCTGAATTTTGGATAAGGATTTCTTAGAGTTATTTTTTTAACAAAAGGTTTGTTTAGAATATGGCAGCACCTTCGACAACTAGTGGACACAAAAGGCCTTAGTGTTATAATTACAACGCACTACATCGAGGAAATGAAATGTGCAGACACGGTAGATCATTATGTTTAACAAAATGGAATCGTTTCCAGCATGATCTAGAATGATATTCTCGTATGTTTAACCTTTATCGTATAGATTGGGGTTATGTCAAAAGGGCGTTTGATTGCGGAAGATTCTCCAAACGATCTTTTATTTGCATACAACACAAAAACCCTACAAGATGCTATATTCGCTATTTACAAGTGTGCTGAAAGTGATTCAACCTTAATGCCTTCTGTAGGGACGAAGTGTTGTTCGCATGAGACGAAACATGGGAACAGACCGATTTATCTTCAGGATGCCGTAGAGTCTAGCACTCATAATCGTTTCCACCACCTAGCGCCCAACTTGAACGTTTTGCGGGCGATTGTGATGAAAAATATTAAACTTTTGATGCGAAATGTTCCGTATGGTGTTTATTCGATTTTACATAAAAATCTTAATAGAGTTTGTGCGCTTTATTTACGGTAGTTTCAATATTTTTTGCAGGCTTTTCCTCTTCTTTACAATTCTCCCGTTCCTGCAAATGTACTTGACTCTTTTTCCTGGGTAAAGTTTTGTCTTATCCTTATTGAGTCTGATGCAAACTGGAAGCATTGTCTATAAAAAATTACAATTAGCATCATTGTACTTGCAGGGCCGCGTTGAAAGATGTTAATTTTGGGGTTTTCAATGAAGAACTTGAGCAAATGTCAAATCTCACTACATGTCCAACCAACAACGGCAACCGAACTATCTCCAGCTGTACCCTGGACCTGTTGAGCTGTCAGTTCCTTAGCCAGATAAACGCAGGCAAAATTAGTTTAAAATATTTCAGCTCGCGGGAAGCTGCATCGGAATCAGTCAAGACTGGGGACATTTATGGGTATATTTCATTCTCCTCTAACTTCTCTTCAAGTCTTATCGGTCTATATACTGCATCCATCGAGGATTCACAAGAAAATATAGACCTGTATCTGGGATCCCGTATGAGTGCAGTTATAGACAAAACAAGTAAGCTATTTTTTACATCAATGTATCGATATAACATTCCTATGGCAATACGTTTTTTAAATCAATTTTTCAAAATATGTTTTCGTATTAGACGCGATACAAGCCGAGTACATATTTGCTGAGCTGTACAAGGCCCAGGAAGCCTTTATGTCAGGACTCACATCAACATGTATGGGAAAGGAACAACTTGGGAAATATCCATTACAGTTTGGCACTCCTATATTTGGTGTCGTAGAAGAATTTGATTTCAGTCAATTTTGTGCTCCAGGAGCCATTTTATTGTGAGAATGACAAACAATACAACTCTACGAAAATTGCAATGATTATGCAATGTTTTTGTCACTTTTGGTCCGCGCAGGTTCATGTTCTTTTACGCCATAACTGCTTCCGGCCTTCGCTTTGTAGAGGAACGAAAATCGGGAATGTGGAACCGCCTTAGAATTGCTGGAATACAACTACTTCCTGTTGTTGTGGCCGATCTCGTCTCTGAAATATTCATAATTTCCCTGCAATCGTTGCTAATAGTGGGATTATTTTTTTACTCGGTGACAGGCTATGAACTTACAGTGTTTTCTGTCATGTTTACATTTGTTAGTGCTATGCTAGCTGGCTATGCAGGCATGTCACTTGGTTTCCTTCTAGGGATGCTATGCTCAGACCAGAATCAAGTGGCTATAATTGCAGTAGCGAGTATTCTACCGAATGACTTCCTCTCAGGAATGGCCTGGCCAAGAGAAGGAATGCCCCGATATCTTGAAGCCATCACATTGTGGTTGCCATGTACAATCCCAACAGAGTCAATACGCTGGGTGTGGACGCGGGGGTATGGAATCACTCATCCAAAGGTCTGGCCTGGACCGGCCGTTTTTCTTGTTTACATTCTTATCTTTAACTTCGCAACCGTGATTGTTCATAAGCTAAGGCGATCGCGTATTTGATATGAATAATAAATGTTACAAAAATTAACACTATTTTCCTTGTGTCTCGAAGAAGTTATTAGATGATGTGTAAACGATTGACTTTCTTAAAGCCGTGGGAACTTTTTTGAGTCTGTACTTTAATATAAAAAATCGGTACATTGCTTTGAAGAACAATATCTAGAATGAAGCAGGGGACCATTGTACATAATAATTTTTGCCATGCTAAATTTATTTGAATTATGAAATATATCATATTTCTTGAAAATTACATTGCTGCTGCTAATTGGTTTAATTATACTATACTTGTAATTTGAGTCGAAATGAGTGTTACTCACAGCATAGTTCCTGGATTTTTTCAGTGTGTTCATTAATTTATATCCATATTTTTGCTGAAGTAGTGTGAAAAGTAACAAGTGGATGTGTAACACATAAGATCACATGAAGTTTCTCCTGTTGGTTCCTAGTATAACTCGGAGAGTATTACATAAGAAACGATTTGTTTATGGCTGTCAGATTGGTATGGCTCACTACACCAAGTGATGACAGATTTGACCACTAAACAGTTGATAATGAGGACATACGTCAGCAACATAGGTATTAATTATCTTTGATGAGGAGACCGAACGAACTATGTTAGTCATTCCTAAATTGATAACCTATACTTGAGCAGCTTTACAATATCAATGGCTGCCCTCTTAAACTGGGTTACATCTGGTTTTATGGCAAATCATTCTACAAACATCATGTTTTCTACGAAATACTTAAATTGATTAACTGCGTAAAACAAGGCAGTAAGTATAAAATAAAACATCTGAACTTTTGAAGCTCGAGATCAAGGACATACACTTTACAATGTTTTTTGCACACGCTTCGAATAAGAATTCGCCTAAATGCGTGCGCCAGCGATGATCCCACGCTTAAGATGGTACTAATATTTGGCCAAGCAAATTTTTTATATGTAATACAAAAAAAAGTCAAACGAATCTCATGAATCAACCCAAAGAAACAACACTTTTTTCATGCTTTCATCACACAATTACGAAACATGTTGATATTTTTGTCGTAGTTTGAACTCAGGGGATCGGTAGAATTCCATTGATAACGTAATAGGCTATACAAATTATTCTACTAAGTAAATCCACCCAGCATACCACAATTAACTCAATGGTGAAGTAAATCCTAAGGAGAAAGTTAATCGAAAT
>VICI01002728.1:0-15519 GCA_019593645.1 Akabosia matsudoensis
TATTACAAGGCGACTCGCCGTCGCGGGGAAAACTATGCAGTGTAGTTGTAAATTGAAATGGAAAGCGGTACTTTTTCAAAGTCAATAATGTCCCGGCTCCCTTTTTTTTGGAATAATGGCAAAGAAGGAAGAGAAAATACATACTATTTATATACAAGAGGTATGTAATCAAGCTTTTCCTAACGTTTTTCACTTGAAGGAAAGTAAAAGCAAACATTTGAATGGAAATTTGGTTTCCCTTTGACAAAAAAAAACACGAATGACCAGATTACTTTGTTAATGTTTGGTGGACACAATAGTTTCAGTTTGTGATAATAGGATAGGAATACTCTCTTAAATCAACTAGATTCCGAGGGAAAAAATCTAATTTCAAAGAAAATCATTTGTTTGTTCCAATTCTTTCAAACTGGTTTTTTTCCAATAACATGCCTTAAAAATTCCGCTCAAGGAGGAACATTATTTTTTATATTTTAACTGGTACGTTTGATGAGATGAGTGTCACTGGTTGAAGATCATGCAGAGAAAAGTACGCACGTGAAGTATTTCGAAAAGATAAAAACCGGATATACCGTAAATCCTCAAAAGATCGCCGCCGACAAAAATTTTAAATTTCGCTCATGACTCTCCGGTGATCTTTGGAGACCCGGCAAAATTAAAAATTTGGTTATGATTTATCTCAATGTATTGGAATACACACTAAAAAGCTGCAATTTAATCTTTGTCGTCAATTTTAGTCACAAGTTCGCCCTTAATTACTTTCTCTTAGTCAATATTCTATGCTATACGTGTCCCATCTCGTCTCTCGGCTGGGGCTGTGTGGCTCCCAATTCTTACAGATATAGGTACAGATACCCGGCGTCATCTAAAGGCCCGCGGCGATCTTTCAAGTTTTCCTCTTGACCCCGGCGTTCTTTAAAGACCCCGGCGATATTTCGAGGATTTACGGTATATGCATCTCGTGAAGATACCCATTTACTTTAATCGAGAGGCCTGCCTTTCGCCATCAATTTTTGGTAGATGCACACACACACAACCTCCACTCTAATTTTATTTTTCGTCTTCTTAAGTTCTAAGCTGAAATGTTATGAAAACAGCAAACCCCTCGGGTTTTTATCATTCATCCCCTTTCCCTTTTAATACAAAACAACATGAATCACTCGTGACCAGTGGAACCCTAACTTTAGAGAGCGAAAAAAAAAACCTCTTTAGCATGTGCCATACAACAGCATCTAATCAGGAGAAATGCGCGCATAGCACATGAGAAATAGAGAGAATCAAGGGTTAAAAGTCTATGTAACTTAAGAATGTTGCATGGACAGGGTGAAACTACTAATGCGTCTTTGATCATTTTCTCTCTCTCTCCTATTGACAGCCGTACAGATGTAGAAGAACTTTTTTTTTCCTGTTTCTGCATTAACAATGACCATTTATTTTATATTTATGTTTCCCTTTTTCTAGCTCCACAACCCCTTCAGGAAACATTGAAAACGCGAGTAAAAATCATATATTTTTTTAGGGTTGAACAATCCTTACCTACGATGCTCACTCACGGATAAACTGTAAACGATGAAACTTATAACAGAACAGGGCAAATGATATAACTTTTTTTTTCAAGTTGCATAACAGCACCCAGAGAGCAACAGAGTCCCTCAAGTGTTTACTCTTATTCATCGTATTCCATTTAAGCCTAGCGCAGCAGAAGCCATTTCTCTCTCTGTCCAAGGTTGTTTTTTATTACACAAGTCTTGTCAGATAACCTTTTTATGAAACAAAAATTATCATTTTGGGTGTATTTCAACCAATGCAAATTTACTATTTTATCTGTATACTATCATGGGAAGCATGAATAAAAAGTTTGGTAAACAAATTGTGGTTGAGAGTAACCCTCCTACTTGAATTCTTCGAAGAGGAGAGAAAACCTTTATGGAACATTTTTTTTATATTCTAGATAATTTAGAAAACCCGCGATAAACTTTGTTTTTTTTTTCTTACTTTGGATATAACGCAAAAAAGCTATATTTTTTTTAGTTGCCTTTACAGTTTAATGTTGTGACGTTTACACTCATGAGATGGTGGTTTTTGGGCTGTGGTCTGGTAGGGACGGGTAAAAAGTCATGAATGGTCGCTTCTAATAAAGTTTAATCTATTCCCAGATGACCTCTGTTGCCTAAAAAAATATATATACTCATTCTGAAATAGTAGCAGCGAGAGTAAAGAAAATATAGTGTCTTACACACTTTCCCTTTTTTCTTTTCATGCATAACGTAAAAACGTGGCGAGATAGAGTGCCTCTATAAAAATACAAATAAAACTTACCAACTGTATTACCAACTGTTATAGGGCTATTACTCCAGTCTACATGGACGACATGATCCTCATGATCCATTCAAAAAAGATAAGATAGGCAGTGGAAAGAAAAAAAAATTCTTGTTCGTTTTACATTATGTATTTTTTTCCAGCCACAAAGGATATGTTTATGTGCGAGGGGAAAGCAAATTTTTTTTACACAAGATGCCAACGTTTCCGTGTTGAGATAAAAATAAAAGTGTGTAGCCCACAAGTAGTTGAACGTCTTAGGAATAGGAAGGTATTCACTGTATGTTCCAACCAAATGTAAATTTTTCCTTTTGCTTTCTATACAACATTCATACAACACATTCCCCGGTATACTTAAATCCATCAGATGAAACACCTACAGAGTCATATTCCTCAAGTAATGCGCATTTATGAGCACTCTCTCGTGTTAGTAAATGCTTTTTCTCTTCCTCCTTAATTATAGCTGTAACCCTGAGCATAAATCCTTCCGGATAAAAAAAGGCGAGCACAGGAATGATACAAGATGGAATACATTATAATACAGAATAATCTTCCTTTGCGAAAAAAAAATAAAAATAAAAGATAAAAACTTGGTTTTATACTCTCTTGAGTTTTTACCTGTGCTATAATAAAACATTCCCTGAAAAATAAACAGAACAAAATTCAGCTGTTAAAGCTGGCTAAATGTGTACAGGTAGACTACAAACTGTTATATACCGTAAATCCTCTATAGATCGCCCCGGCGAAAATTTGAAATTTCGCTCTTGACCCCCCGGCGATCTTTGGAGACCCGGCAAAATTTCAAATTTGCCTCTTGACCCCGCCGTTCTTTAGAGGCCGGCGATCTTTAGAGGATTTACGGTACGTAAACTGAAATGAGTAGGAGTAGGAGCAGGAGAAGAGCCGTAAAACCAAAGATGGTAAAAAGGCATAATCTTCTAAGTTGAATACATTCTTTCAACTTTACTACAATTACACTTTAAAAAACAGCGCTCTTTTCATAACAGCCAATACTTTCTTTAAGACACTTTTTTTATATCTTTCCAGGAATCCTTACTTTTTCTTATATGAAATACATTGTTTTCTTGCACATAAAGCATACAATAATGGTCTTTTTTTATCTTCTTTGAGATTGTGAATATGTAGAAGTAGCCACAGTAGAATTACGAATATTACCGTGACGTTCAGTTTCTTCTAGAACTTCATATGCTTTTCCTCTTCCCCATTTTCACGACGTCTCTCCGGTATTTATTAATGTGTTTTTATGTACCATGCGCCATGTTTAAAATTTGAAGCCTATATAATGTACATTCAGCGTGACTAAAACTTTCTTTATCGCCACAAGAAGAGCTCACAGTTTTTTACTGGCCAGGTTTTACAATCCTCAAATATGCATGCAAGCAAAGAGCTAGATCTTGCGGTTTTGCCTACTTTAACTTTCTAGCTTTCACATTTCTCTGTCTTTTTTCTATTTTGTACCTCCTTTTTTTCCCTTAAGCTCCTTTCTCCACAAAACTCACATAAAAATTTATGAGGTCATTTAAGAATATCTTCGGAGAGCTTCAAAAATGCTCGCCGTTTTCACCCCCTTGCATGGAAAACTCACAGAGAGAGATATACAGAGTTGAACCAGCATGCAAGATAACCGGAATATATGATAGCATTAGTCTACTCGTTGTATAATAATAACTCTCTAACCCTGAGTATAATATTATGATATACATATCATGCAAGTCGCCGGAATAACCGGAATAATAGTAAAAAACGAGAGAGAAAGTGAAGTGGCAGACCGGTGTTTTACCCAACAGTACCATTTTAACTTCATAGTTTAGATCACACCATCCTCGAAAAAAAAATTATATGGACAGAGAGAGAGAGAGAGAGATAGAAGCTCCCCTTCGCGTTTTTTTTAGTTTATGCGCTATATTAATGCGTTTTTTAGACTTTTTTTCCCTACAAATTATTCATGGTGTGATTTAAGATGTACATTAGGAAATGGTCTTCGGCCCTTCTTTTTCTCCTCTCTGGAGGGATCCTGAAGACGGTTTTGTGTGTTGTGTGCGGTTGCACCAAGAAAAAAAAAAAGACGAAGAGAAAAAAAAGTGGCAACCTTTCTTTTTTATAAGAGTTTCGTGCACATAACTGTAATGAAAACAGCCTCTAAGAACAAGACGAAAGCAAGTAAACCGTTTGATAGCAGTAAAAGTGATGGGAAAAATGGAGCTTTATACTGTTTTCTTTTAACATCTTGCTTATATTACCGAGTCAGCGAAAAAAGAAAGTTAGTTTTACCAATATAAAGAAAAAGTGAGCTTTTACTACTACAGCATGCGAGCTCTAGTTTGTTTCTCATACATTTTCTGGTGTTATTCTTCTTCTCGTTATTATAGCTGTACATAAATAAGTAGGGAAAGTAGATGGATTGAGGCAGGGAAAGCATCAGGCAGTGACCACACACCCAGCAGTGAAGAGCGGCCACTCGAAAAGAAAAGCAGTCCATCAGAGAAGGAGAAAGAGAAAAGCAAGTTGTTTTTTACTTCCTGTTTGTATATTCTAATGCCTTTTTGCATGCATATGTATATTTATCATGAAATAAAAATAATTTCCAGGCTCCTTGCATGCATGCAACCATGCATTAGCCTTTCCTTCCCAAGAGTTTTCAAAAAGTTTAAATCCACCAAGAGCTCTGTACATTTTCTCGGCTGCCGTGCGTTGTTCTTCATTTTCCCTTGACTTGAATGCCCCCGCCTGCTGCCTGTGGAGAGCTTATAAATAAGTGGCCTGGCCGCATTTTTTTTATTGCTTCAAAATGGAATTCATCTTTAGCTTTGGGCTTTTCCTTGTTGTTTGCTCTTTTAGCATTTCTTAGAGAAATTACACCTATGCCGAAACCGCACGAAATATAATAAACTAAAAGTAAAATTATGGGGCTATTTCACCCATATTAAATTGAATCCTTTTTATGTGGCAAAGTTACGAGGGCCTACAAAAGCTCACATAAATTTTTATCTCAGATTGCATACAAAATTAACTGTATCTCTTGGATTTAATGCACAAAATGGAATATCCACCGGGATATGGACTCATATGATGTGTTTTATCTATATCCCTCTAAACTCATTTCGATAATTGAACGCTAGTTAGGCTAATTAAAGTTAAGAAATTGTAATTGCGGCAAAAAACTACGTCCCTCGGACCTGTTAGTACTGCTACGTTTCTTTGATAAGATGTTTTACTCAAACTTAATTATAAAAACGAATTCTTAGAAATCCAGGCCAAAATCTTTGGTTTATCTAGCGTACAATAAAAATTGTTATATTTTTTATATCGGTTCCTCCGTCGGTCTTTTATAATGAATGAATTTAGGTACATAATGCAAGTCCGTTTCAATATGATCATTAACCTCATCATATCAACATCAACAAAAAACTATTTTCCAACAGCTGGATGCGGATGCGCGTACTAATTGCCTGTGAGTGATTACAAATCCCATTGAAAAATTAAAAAGAAAACATGTAATTTCCCCAAGATCCCTGAACGATCCTCATTTTGGGCGTGAGGATACCGTTTGTTGAGCAAAGTGTCTGGTGCCAATATTTTTAACGGTATATTAAAAGCTTAATAACTATTTTGAAGTGTAATTACAGGGTATCATGTACAACAAAAATAATAGTTCGAAAAATGGTCCAGGCTGCTCCATCTGCTCTGGACTGGGCAAAATGGACGTGTGACTGTATGGAATATTTACGCGTGGACTCTATCAACGCATTTCTGAGGATTTTATTTTTTCCCTGTTGAACTGTATGCTACTCCTATGCAATAATTGTTTTTTTTTTAGCTTGCCTTTTATGAAGGAACTTGAAAATGTCGGGTTTTCCGAAAAGGTACAACTCCTGCCCTCCAATATGTTTGAGTGGAAGTTTTTCAAGAGAATTTTTTTGGGTATTCAACAAAAAAATATACCATATAATGTACATTTTTTTCCTAGTTTACGGAAACTTACTCGCCATATAGAAAACTTTGCTACACGTATATTGTATATAAGAAAAAAACGGGAAAATCTCATATAAAGAGATCTTGTTGTCAATAGGAAGGGTGAAAGGCTTTGTTTTGGTTTTGAATGGCGGTTTCTCTTTTTTGAATGAAAAAGTACGCAAAACAAGGTTTTTTTGTGTGTACAAATAGATAACTGAGAAAGTTATGCAAATTTTCGTAGCATTAAACTGCATAAAAATGTGAAGACCGTTTAAAAATAGGAATATTCAAGTAATGGGAACCGTAAATTGGGATACGTGACGATTATCTTAAAAGTGTATAGTGTTCACAAATCTGAGAAAAAGTATTTCCTCTTAAAGTATGGAAGAAAAGAAGATTTTGCCTCTTACGAAATTGTGCGCTGATAACAATGCACCTGAATGGGCCATTAGAGGACCTGAAGCCAAGGTTTGGCTTATTGAGCTGTGGAAGAATCCAGGCATAATTAAGGTATAAAACCTTTGTAAAGTAACGTAACATTTATTTGGAGTCCGGTACATAATGCAGCTCATCAATCTAAAATTAAATTTTGACACTTTCTAGATCCCAAACTACTATTGGGTTGGAATCCAACTGGAACCAGTTCCTGACAAAACGTACAACACGCTGATGTGTTTTCGCGAGGACACCGGAAACATGTATCCGCCTCACGGTTTTAGACACCGATCAGTTCTGGACAGCGTGTGTACGTACATAAGCAAACCAACAAAATTCTATAACCTAAAATTAGCATTTTTTTTTATATAATGGCCAGTTAAAAAAATCTTTTCCTATAGCAGGTGGGCATTTTGAAATGGGTATCTAGGCCAATCTGGATTTTTATGATACATTTTCTAAACATGGCGAATGGATAATCAAAATCTCAGGTGGTGCTGATGCCCAATGCAATGGATGCGCACCGACTGACTGACAACGGTAGGTCCTGTCATTCCCACGTGCGGCTTTGAATTGTCCGTCCAGAGCTATTCATCGAAAACCCTTTTCTTTTTTTATTACAACTCATCCAATCTGGTTCTTTTTTTGATATCAAACCTTTGTAGGAATGGACAACATAAAAAAGCTTTAGACAAAAAAGTAACGTGTGCCGCCGTGCTGCATTGTGAAAGGAAAGGGGGAATTAATGAATCAAACACCCTTATAATTTGATATCAAAAAAGGGTTGAATGGGATGCACAACTGCTATAGACCCGAGTCTTGATGGAAAAAAACACAGACCTAACGGCAGTATTGTTTGCTTTAAGTATGGGTAAGAGTTTACTACTGATATTATCAATTGAAATTCTTAAAAACTTTGACTGATGCGTTAGCTTGAATGGTTGTTGAATAAATGCCCGCATTCCAATTTGCATTATAAAGAAAAAAAATGAGATAGTTGAAAGGATGTCGTGTGTCAGAACACGCGTTTAAATGTCAGATTAATTAAACAAGGTTTTATGGTAGAGACAAGCTGTACAGGGAAGCGCACAGACATTGCAACTTTTTTTAACTAGCTTTTAAAAAATAGATTTCTTACTTGAACAGCGGGCAAAACATTTTTCTTTTTTTTTCTATTTTCGTTTGACCATTTTCGTCAGAATCAAAACCTCAATAAGTTTTACAAGTGAATTGTTTGTCTCAATTCGCTAATTTCAGAGATATGCAGTTTTTTTATTTTAAAAATGCCTTTCGACCGTGTGGATCCTCGTGTGCGCTTTCAAATCGGACTGCGAGAAATTGAACTTGAGTCCAGTTGAGGAGACACAAAACTCGGAAAAAAACAAATAAATGGTGCGAGGTTTATTCTAATTTAAATATTTTTAGAATGAGTGAAGAAGCGCAACTAGCTTCTTCTTCCTATATTATGATAATTACTCTCAAGATTTCCTTTTTTCTTTCGTCAAGTTGCAAGCAATGAATGAAAACAGATAAAGAGCTCAGTTGTCAGTCAAATGTTTAATTAAGTACAAATTGACGTGATTCACACGCACTAAAAAATTGATAGGGAACACTAGTACATACTATTTAAGTTCTAAGAATTTTAAGGAAATCAGGAAAAGAATATGTGGCCTTGGATAAATGTAAATTGTACGTAATAATAATTCTATTCAACTGATATAAAATGGTATTTGACTTGACTAACCCTTAAATCGTCCAATCAATCCATCAGGATTCTTTAATCACTCAGGGCTCCAGCATAGGTTTCGTTTACCATCTTCAATTCCTGCTTTTGATAGCTCAGTGATAGCACCAATCGCACAGCAATTTCCAATTTAACTACTGAAACAAAACGCAAAGATAAACCACATTAAAAAAATCAAAACATGTATATCAGGAAGCCCACGATTAAATTCTTCACAAGTAAATATTTAAAAATCTTTCAGCAAAGAAGTAGGGAATCTTTTTAAATACGCTAAATTTTAATACAAAACAAAAAGCCGTTTTTCTTCAGAACATGTTCGCTAATATCGTTGAAACAAAATGCTCTCCAATAAACTCTCAATAATTTAAAAAACATAATGGCCTTCATGTTTTAGTAACACTCTTTAAACTTAAACTTTCTTTCGTATTTCACAGATTTCTCAAGGAACTTGACAGCGTTGGACAAGGAACGAGGAAGAAACTTTCACTCACAACCAGAAATCTTCTTACCAAAAAAACCAGACTTAAAAATACAATTTTTAAAATCAAAATTAAAATCTTCACAGCAGCTTCCAACTCACAATTTAAATATCAAGTATTCTCCAGCAGAATCCACACCACACCATCCCCATTCTTCCCATCCTCTTCTTATTCTTTTTCGTTTTACATCTCCCCATTTCAATTTCTTTCTTTTTTTCCCTTCTATTTTGCATACAAGACCGATAGTTCCGTATGCTAACTACTCCCAACTCCAACTGAAGCTTTCAACTCTTTCACCAACGTCTTCCCTCAGAAAAAAAAACAGCTCCTCGTCCTGGAATACACAGGATCCTCCAGAACTCCCGAGTCGTCTGCGTCAACCAAGCAAACCCACAAAAATCCTATCCACCTCCATCACCACCACCATTTTGGAGATCCAATTCCTACCATCCACATTATTTTACTCCACAAACCTCTCCATACATTTCTCTCTAAAAAAAATCTAAACAACAATATCAACTCGTCTACTCCTTTCCCCCGAGCAGTTTATTCCTCAGAACCTCGTCCAAAACAAATCGCCTTCCAATTCCACATCCAAACTACGTTCACTGTTCATTCTCAAAAATTTTCTGGGCCCAAAAATCCTTCAGCCAATCCAACGCCGTCATCCCGTCCAACTCTTCTATCAAAATATCCCTTCTCCTCTCCCAGAATCATTTTTTTTATAAAATTGATCATTTTGATATAAAAAAAAACTTGTTGTATCATTACAAAACTATCTGTCTTATCCTCCAATGCATTTTTCTTTTATTCAAACTTAACTCTTTTTTTTCACATTGCTCGTTCAATCTGTAAAATAAACCCTTTTTTTTATTCAAACATTTTCTCTGTCCCTTTCTGGGTATGTATCAAACACTGAGATATAAAAAATGATAAAGAACGCCAATTGTTTGATATAAAAAATAAGTCTGATCATTTTCGTACTGCGAAAAAAAAAGAGAGAACCAAACTAAAACGACGCATCCTTTTCCTCTTTTTTTTCCAGGCAGACTTTTATCGTGTGCTTCCTACAAGCATCCTTTTATTTTTTATTTTTAAATAGAAAACAAGTCTAAAACAAACTGGCCATTCATCAAAACAAACAAAATCCAACGACCAGAAAACTATAATAAAAAAATAGAAAACGAGCCTGCGCGCAAGTGTGAAGAATTTTCGAATTCGATTTTTTTTTCTATCAATCTTCAGGCGCATCATCATCAAAAAATAATATAAAATGCTCGTGATTCGAACCCTTTTTCTTGTTTTCTCATTCAATCCTTTGATAAAAGAGAGAAAAATCTGCACGAGTCATCATCACTGAAAAAAAAATTCGAATTCGACGGGTGAGCATTTTTTTTTTCTTCCATTAATGGCCATGTATGAAAAAAAATCTACACGCGGGTTTTTTTCTTCTTTTCTCTCAATGAAAATCAAGAAGTGAAAGGATTTAATCCTTTCATCAAACAAAACCCTGCTATTTACCTTTTTTTTTGATAATGGACACCCTTTTTTGATATAAAAAGTGATATAAAAAAATTGGTTTGATAAAGGGTTCGAAATATATTAAAAAGGGATGGGATGGGATAAAATTTTTTTATTGAATGGTGGCAGGTTCCAAGTTTTTTTTTATAGAGAAGCAGCATGAGCGTGTGCTGCTGTTGCTGCGCAAGACTGTTGCTGAGAAGAAGCGAGCAGAGACAAAGGAGCTGGATAAAAAAAAACTGGAGAGAGGATATAAAAAAAGAAAAAAAAAAGAAGTGTTGGCTGGAGGATGGATGGCTGTGCGGTTGGAAAAACAGTGGGGTGCATGCCATTGCTGAGGATCCTTTAAGTTCGGTGAAAATGGACATGGCACACTACTGATGGTTCAATTAAAAACAAGTGTGATTTTTACTAATTAGCTCCGTGGTCAGCTAAATTTTTGTGCTTCAAAATGGTCTAAATGGTGTGTAATTGACAAAACAAGTTGAAGTAGGTCGTCGGGAGTAAAAATATTGTGTTGAACTATTTCAATGATTGATAAGCTTAATCTCTGATTGAGTACAGGGTGGTTCAGAAATATCGCGCCATTTTTGAAGTTTCGTGTTTTCTCGCGTAGCTTCCAGTCTGATTCGGAAGCGCATACGAGGATACACACGGTCGAAAAGCATTTTTCTAAAAAATATTTTTTTAAACTGAATTTCTCCGAAACTAACGATTGTAGACAAAAAAAAAATTAAATCGCAAATGGGATTTTTTTTGCCAGATTCTGTTCAATAAAGAATCTTATGTGCAAGTCAGTTACTAACAGTGTGATGTTTATGAACTACCCTGTGCCTAGTTTCTGAATAATGAGTGATGAGAAGATGAAAAAAACAGAAAACATGTCAATTATCCCAGTTTTGTCAATGATATGATTATTATGATAAGCTGAAGCTTTTAATGCAGGCACCTGACTATCTATATTGAAGTCTCGTCAATTTCGTGACCAAGCAGTCCAGTTTTGTTTGCGTTTTGGAAGGCCACTCTGAACAATTCACAATTCTGTCTCTGGTTTCCAAAAATGGCGAAACTTGGAGTTTTCGTTGGTGTCGGAATAGCTGTTTTCTTTCTTTTTTCGGTATCCTCTGGATCGTCTCTTTTGAAATCTAGTCTTGACGATATCCTCTTCTACTCTGTTCGTCAGTATACTAAACTGTCTGTCTCTCTAAACGGCCAAAATGGCTTCATTAGCACTGGAAATCCACTGTCACCCGAGTGGAACCTGAGCCAATTAAGTGCCTGGACTGTAGGCTTCTACGGAGGGTCGTTATGGATGCTTTACAGAATGACCCATGACGAGTACTGGAAACAGCTAGCTCTGGAATACCAAGAGCGTGTGAAGCCAAGGCAGTTTGACACTGGAACGCACGACGTTGGTTTTGTTATCATGTCAACCTTCGGGCTTGCCATGGAGTATGGAGGTGACGAAAGCCCGAACGTGACTAAATACTACACAGACATAATTAATCAAACGGCTACTTCGTTAATTTCTCGGTTTCATCGTAAGAAAACCCTAAAAAAATTGACCTCTAATTTGGTCACCAAACTGAATTGTAATTAAACTTAATTTTTAATTCTCCAAAAAGCTTTGTCCGGTTGTTTGCGGTCTTGGAACAGCGACAACGGCGAGGTCACCGTTATCATTGACAACATGATGAACCTGGAGCTCCTCTTCCGCGCTCATGAGCTCACCGGAAACGAGTTGTTCCGGAGCATTGCCTTGTCCCACGCAAACCGCACAATCTCAGAACACTTCCGGCCCGACGGCGGCGTTTTCCATGTTGTCGGCTACAACCAGTCAACTGGGCAAGTCTCCAGGAAGTACAACGCACAAGGAATGGCTGACAACTCAACCTGGAGCCGCGGTCTCGCCTGGGCGATTCATGGCTACACGACAACCTACGAAAAAACTGGAGCTGTCGAGTACCTCCAAACTGCGGAAAAGGCTTCAAACTACTTTCTCACAAGACTTCCGGAAGATTCCGTTACGTACTGGGATTTCGACGCTCCGCTAGACACCGGCGTATATCAACCACGGGACACTGCCGCAGCGGCTATTGCGGCGCACGCGTTTCTCAAACTATTTCAGGCGACAACAAACTCGAAATACTTCGACGCAGCGGAAGCAATTATAACAGGACTGGAGAAGTACAGGGCGGACGGAAATCCTGACTATAAAATTCCCGCCGTTCTTGTCAATGGAACAATCTCAAACTATTTCAGGCGACAACAAACTCGAAATACTTCGACGCAGCGGAAGCAATTATAACAGGACTGGAGAAGTACAGGGCGGACGGAAATCCTGACTATAAAATTCCCGCCATTCTTGTCAATGGAACAGTCTTTTACTATCAAAACGACTTTGACACGTCGATCAGCTACGCGGATTTTTACTATTTGCGGGCTATTGATTTAATGAAAAGACTCCTCCTTTAGCGAATTTTCAACAAAAAACTCGCGAAAGTTTGAAAACCACAAAAGTTTTTCAGAAAATAAACAAAAAAAAAAAAAAAAAAAAAANAAAAAAGAATTTGGAATTAGTTTGAGATTTTGTTCGCCAGTTCCGCGTACGAACGAACGCTTTTATTTTTATTTTTTGGTTTTTGCATTTTTTTATTAGATTTGATTTGCATAGTAAAAAAAATAAAACAAATAGAAAAAGGCTCGAGCCCTGTTCGCGTGCAAGAGCAGCGTGTTTGATGTTTTTTCTGTCTTCTAAATTTTTCCTCCTTGTTCCGATAACGGGAGGACGCGTGGTGGACGTCGGTTGATTGATAAGATACTTTTTTTTGTATGGATTTTGCCATCGTGCTTATCATTTTTCAGTGTTTGCCATTTGCCATCAGTTGTCTTATGTGAGGAACAGCATGCCCAAAGGCAGGAAAGGCAGGCGTAGCTTCAAAGCTCATCTTCCAGGACTGATAAGTAAGTTCAAAAAGAGTGACAACGGCGGCGAGGCGAGCAGGCTCCAAACCAGGGATGACACAAAAGTCGTTCGGGTTAACTTGGCGGAACTTGAGGTTAATTGGAATTTGGATTTTTTTTTGGAGTATCTTGAATTGGGGAAGCTTTAAAAAAACGTTTTGTTACGTGATTTCAGACGGCCGGAAGTTCCCTGAGCCAGTCTGGGAGTGGGAGAACGTGGAATGCATGTGACGAGATGATGGTCTGGAATACTCCTCCACCTTTTCCTATGAAGGTGGACACTAGAGGAAACTTGGATGTTGACCTGTTCAGCCGGAGAGAGAATGAAGACAACAAGGAAAAGGTACCGCTTTCATTTTAATTATTATTTAACTATCATAATTTGGGAATGAATACGGTTGATTTCCAACGAATTTTTAATTTTTGTTATTATTTTTAGATGCGTCCTTACATGAGAAGAGAGCCTGTGAAGTTTGGGCCTGTACCTTTGATGGGATGTCGTCCGCTGTCGGATTCAGATGAAGATCGTTTGTCAACCGGAAACGAATCTGGAGGGAACTTGTACCAGCCCTCGTTTCTGACTTATAAGCGGTTATCTTCAGAACGACCTGAGGATTACGATGAGAGGATTGATCCCATGATGGACGACTGCTGGACTGCTTCAAGTTCAAGTAATTACAATGGAACAGACGTATACTGGCGAGGGTCGGGGTCTAGAGGATCGTCAACACTTGTTCCGAGACGACCAGTTAAAGAGCACAGCTATTCCACAGTTTCGCCGTTGGCGGCAACTATTCTCAAGCGAATCAGCTCGTCTTTTACAAACAGTTTTATCAACTCGGGGTTGTTCGACGCCCGCGTCATCCCGGCGTCAAGTCCAGTCTTCCAAAACATTTCAACTTACGTGAGGAACGGCCAGTGCTACGACAGCTTTGGAGTCAAACTGCTCAACATTCTGGAAGTGTCAGTGAAAAGGAAAAGCTGGACGTTGGACCCCAACACGGGATCCCTCAAGCTGATGCTCTTCCACGGGACGCATCTCGAGAAAATCCCGTCCATTATTGGAGTACGGTCTCCAGTGTCCAGACGCCTGGAAACAGGGTCAGCGATTCGGTCAAGGGATTTACTTTTCGGACAGGATTTCCAAGTGTGCCCACTTCACCTTTGGCGACCGACCGCAGCCAGGTCAAGTTCACTACGTGCTCCTCTGCGAGGTCCAAGTGGGCCGGGTGTTTTGCACGGTGACCCCGGAGGGATGGTCAGTACGAGTACTGCACCGCTCCGCCAACACTGCGCCAAGGTCCAGGACGAGGTAAGCAATAAAAATATTTTTTAAAAAAATTAAAAGGATCATTCTGAAAAAAATAACATTTACTAATTATGCTAATGAGTGTTGATTTCTTTGATTTAGTTGTCGAGTATGACAGTGTCATGTGCACAGGAAGACAAGTCCCTGACCAACGACATGAGATAAAGATCGGTAAGATTTTATTAAAATGCCAATTCTTAGTTTTTTTTCAAGTCGCAAAGCGAAATGCATATTTTTGTCCGATTCAAGATGACGTTATCTGGCCACTCGGACCAACAATCGACAACCCAAACGTGAGCTCCAAGTCCATGGTCAAGGTGAACGAGTTCGTCGTCTACAAACCGGAACAGACTAAAGTTCGCTATCTCATCGAAGTGGAAATCACCAATAAATCAGTCAAATGACGCAGTCGCCGAATTTTTTAAGAAGATTCAAGAATTCAATAAGGAAATTATTGTGTTTCAGGTTTCGCCATACGGTTTTAGTTCGCCTTGTGAATAAAAATGATTTTTTTTGTAGTTAAATTGGATTAAATTGACGAAAGACCATGTTTATTCCCACTTTCTGTCGCATAATGCCCCGATTTTCATCTGATCTCTTGTGGGAAACAGCTTGGGCTCGGCCGGATAAGTAAACAGTGGTTTTGTTTATCCTAAATCATTACCGTTAATTGTAATTAGTGAGAGCTCTTTAGGTTTTATTTTCTGAATGAAATAGTCTTAATTAGGATTTAAATTAAAAATGACTTTTTACCATTTTGGAAACTGTATCGCCCT